>SNQN01001379.1:0-15240 GCA_008642245.1 Bassia scoparia
GACCACAAAGCGAGGGTGATAAACTACTTCATTAGTAGTTTCGAAATGAATCAAATACAAGTGTATGCGTTGACATAATAATTGAAGGCTTCGAGGATTTCCCATTCCGATCCCAGATACAAGGCTTGGAATCTTCACTTTGGATGATGCACATGGCACCTTTGTGGATTGGCCACGAAAGTGGATACGACTATCAAACGAGGTAAGTAAATTTTTATCGTTATGTTTCTTAATTAGTACACTTAGGGATTTTCAACATGATAGGRTGTCATATGTGCTCTGATTAATGCCATACATTTTATGATAATATATACACAAATATGCTATGATCTTTGACCTGAATTTTATGAACTGATTTCATGTGTTAATTTCCATAATTGAATATGAATTTTTCCTAAACTAGCAACTATATAAAGATGATTACTTTGGATGATTGCAATAGTGTCCAGGTTTCCAACCTCATACAATCCTAGGAAAAACTAGTGTAGCCTTCTTCGACTCATGCTTTGATTGATTTCATTACATTCTGTAATGAARTGATTTATGGTGTAACTTGCTAAGTTTATGCTGTAATAAACCTACATATAGCTGCCATGAATAGCTATTGATTTTTATGCACAGTTTTAAGAAATCTCATAAATTTTTTTGTTCATGAATATATAGATCATGAAAATTCCAAAGAAAAAGAAAGCCAAGAAGGACAAGCTAAGATTCCCAAAAAAGATGGTTTGGAAAGGAAAAGGAAGGTTGGCTCACAAAAGKAAATGAACCGGGAGGTTGAGGATTTAGGGAAGAGTGTTGAGGGAAAGAAAGCAATGTCAACCTCCGGGAGTAAAGAAGACCTGAATACTAACAAGGTGCGAAAGTTATCCTCACATGGCTCCACAAGTCAAATGAGGCGCATAAAGCRTGATTCGTTTGTCTCTGAGGAAGTGTTGCCGTCTCTGAGTCGTTTTTGCTTGTGGTTGCATGAGAGGGTTTGATGTATGGTTGAAGGTGTGCCAATCGAGGTAGAATTTGATGCTTCACAATTCCACTACATGCCATTCTCGGAGTTAAAGACTTGGATAAACAAAGGAGATATACGTGAATTTTTATGTGGAGACATGTTGTGTGTGTCCATCATACATGTCTTCATGAGGCGAGGAAATTCTTAACATGTTTGCATTTTTTTAATAACTTTTTACTTTGGTTTAATTGCAAGGGTACTTTTGTTCATTTCATATAGTTGTTTGATCACCATCATTCGTTCAATTGCAAGGGTTCTTGTTGAGGATCTACAAGTGGTGAAAGTGTCTCAAATGTAGGATGGCTTTGTCCAGAAGAAATTTCTGCATCTCACTATATTCTTAACCAACCTGAAGTGATAGAGTATCTTCAGAGGCATTAAAGATGTTTGTAGATAAAACTAATTTCATTCTTGTCCTGTTTATTAGAAGAAGTCCTTCAATTAATTACAAACATGCAATATTAACAAATTTGTATGCAATAAAGAATGTATTATCCTTATTTAATGTTTTTTCTCTAATTTTCACTGGAACTCTGGTCATTTGCCCTTCTAATTATACGGTGTATGTGTTTGATCTGGCTCAAGAGAAAACCTTGAAACTTGTTGATAAAATCTATTGATAGGTATTTTTCTTTTAAGCAGCATGGCATGTATTCACACGTTCTAAATTTGTTTTGTTTCTAATTGAAGTACCATGGGGAGAATGTGTGGAAGTGGATCGCACAAACTCGTAGTTCCTACTTGGGTGAATATGATGGTAAAAAACCTATTTTTGAAATTATCATAATCATTTTGTGTTAAGGAATTTAACACTAAATGGTTTAATATCTTCTAACACTTATACTTATTTTGTTTTTATATGATACAAATGTGCACAACAAGAAAATGGTTGGAATGCGAATACTTAGGTCATGACATTCATGTTCGACTTTCTTTTCCACAATGCACAGAACTAACTGACCTTGAGACGGTAATTTTTTCCCCTTACTTTCGGTGGTATATGAAGCGTGGTAAATAAGTTGTAGCAATGAAGTTGCTTTTTGGCTTAATTGAAATTGGCTTATTTCCTTCACGCCCTGTAGACACCTGAAATGTGTCTCCCCAAATGAGTATCGTGATGAAACATACCGGTCTCGCGATTGTTTCCGACTCAGAAAGATGCTTTGAATCACAATAAGTTAGAAATACGTGAGGTCGTACTCGGAATTATTGAGCAAAGGGCAAATACAAGCAAAAATATTTTCTTTCGTTTCTCGATAATCTCAAGGTTTTCAAACAAGTTAGCTGGCGATTCTCGTGCTTTTTTTGTTTTCATCGTGTTCCTCACATTTTCTGATCCGCCAGTATTTTTAAATTATTTTTTCTGATTTTTCTATGATTTTCTATGAATTTGCAATGTTTAAATACGCAGAATACGCAAAAAATACATGAATAATTAGAAAATACTCCGGAAATACGTGGAACCTTCTAGAACATTCTAGAACTCTTGTTGGAGAGCAAGGGTGTCTAGGTGCGTCAAATCAAAGGAATCACGAATAAAATCGGAGGAAATCAAATATTTCAGGTTTTTGGAAATAACACGCAAAGCCTCAACCATTGAGCGTTATAGCAGAAATGGAGCGTATAATACGATCAGTGGGCGCTATATACGCTCCATAGCAGCGTATATCGCAGCTTGGCTTTCCAAAAATTCATGGCAACTTTGCAGCGTATATACGCTACCTAGAGCGTATATACGCAGGAAGGCAGCGTATATACGCTCCTGTAGCGTATATCGACAGTTTTCTGTCCTTCCTACGTTTTGCCTCGTGCCTATAAATACTTGCTTGCTTTGCTCAGTCGACACACACGATTTGACCACTTCACACGCGCAATTCCCGAGACACGTCTACTTCTCTCTCTCTCAAATATTCTAAACACATTCGTTTCTAATTCAAAGCATCGATTCTCTTTCGAATCAACAAGCGAAATAAGGTATGAAATCTGAGATTACTCACCAAAAACTATTTTTCACTTTTTTTAATTCCTTTTGTCTCTCTTAATTTGATTAACCATTGTTATAGTTTTAATTCATTAAAAAATGTAGAAACTCATTTTTAATCGTTTCATGTAAATATGTAGGATTTTCTTAAGTTTTCATATGTTTCCATGGTTTTTGGTTTTCATTCCTTTGCTTAACCACTTATTATTATTACATCATCTGTCACAATTCATTATTATACATATTGTTATTGTAATACTAAACCGTTTTGTTTGTCTCATTAGCAATTCAATCGAAGGACGATTCCTTTAAGTTTTACTCTAACAATTTGATTATTTTGCAGTGACAGGTGAGAAGGACACACATACTTTAATGCTCACTAACCTTTGTTTTCATGTTTGTTTATATATATTTATCTATCACACTTGTATATATTGTTTAAACAGACCGGAATTCATATGCTTGTCACATTAAAGTCAGATAATCATGGACGACCGGTTTCTAAGCACTTGTTAATATTAGACTAACAATGAAATGATCGCCTTGTCCATTGTAGAAGTCTTGGTTTGTACAGATGCAACCCACCTAGTAAAATGCGCTTTCAAAGTCAAATCGATAAGTTTTTCTTGAATTAATTGTATGATTTATGGAACTACAATGAGACGGAGTAGAGGCCGCTACATGCGGGCGAATTGGGTTACAGATCTGATTCGTACCATGTCCCGAACCCACACTTTGGTTACGGACCTATGGTGGGCCACTAGTTTGGCACACCAATGTTTCGGGCGTCCGTGAATAACTATATAGGCACGGTGCGATCCCCTTAATTCGACCAACACACCAACGCATTCACATGCGGATTCCATGCTCAATTCATGACACGAAGCGTAGTACCCCCCCTAAGGCGGGCGAAGCCTACACGCCCCTTCTAGAGTAAGTCATTTAGTAGCACAGTATCAATCAGCGACGCCTCTTTGTTGATCCGTTTTAGACTAGTTGGTTTGATTGTTTGGTTTATATTCTTAGGTTTATGATTGTCGAAAACTTGGTTTGATTTGATTTTTAGGGAGATGTTGTCGAAGTTTCGGCTGAAAATAACATAATTATATTTTGTATCAGGTTTTCACACAACCAAGAGAGACACGTTCACCACTGCGGAGCTTATGAGGTTCGCGACAAATTCGTCTTCCGTGACCGATCCTTTATCTTAATGTAGCTAGGCTGCAATGTACTTAGTCATAGACATTTCATTGTTAATTTGTAGTTAGTGTTAGCTTGGATGAATACATGCACTGGTTAGTTGTATGTTTCGTTTCATTATTATCTATTGACATATCGTTGAGCGTTGGATCAGTTATATATATTCAATGTTATGACAATATCAATGTTTAGGGATTATTATCTACTAATTGCATTTTTTTAATCCTGTTTTTATTAAATAGTCATACTCGTAGTAAGTTTCTCATAAAATTATATATTATATATATATATAATATATATAATTATATATATATATAATATATATATTATATATATATCAACCTTATAATATTTTATAATATTTTTTTTAATAAAAAACTTTAATATATGATGAATGTTTTTGGGGAAACAGCATGATATAGTTAGAAGTGTATGACGGGGTATTAAATCAATAACCCCCACTATGTGGAACTATGATCGGTTTTAGAACCGCTTATATCAGCCATTTTCATTATATGATGTGGTCCCATATGATGGGGTTCGTTTGGCGTCATATACCCCTATAAAAAACCCTGTCATATGAGCTTTTTTCTATTGGTGAATTGATTTCGTTGATCGAATACTGGTTTTCTATTGATGTTCGAATAAGCATCGAGAGCATGTCTTTATAGGTGTATACGAACGATAAGATAACAAAGACTAATTGTATCTATCTTTCGTTTGATATCTTTGGGAATTTTTGCATCTATATCTTCTGGATCTAATATGTTATCCGAGATTTACGACAGGCTTGTCGCGTACCTATCAAAAATAACCTATTAAAACTAACTAATGTAGCAAGTGGTAACAGGGTCGAATCCACAAGGAAGCAACAATTAATTATTAGTTAATTAAAAGTGTCTAGATCAGTAAAAGGGTTTTTGATTGAGTTATTTTAAGCTACAACTAATCAAAGCAATGAATTAACTATAATAAACTAAAGTCTAGAGCTATGGATCACTATAACAACAAATCAACAATCAATGGGTATCATCAATTCATAATAAGGCACAATCGAACAGGGTCAAAGTTCTCTCAAATCGAATGAACCATAGAACTACTCCTAACCGTATCTCTCAACCTAGGATAGTCTCATTCTACCTATTGATGTAGATCTTGTATTAAGTTTCAATCTCTAGATCTAGAAACTCGTGACTAATCTAATTACGCAATTAAGTCGTGCACTACCTAATTGAATAACATGAAGAACAATCAAATAGGAATTCAACAAATTGCCAAAGTATGAATTAAATTAAACCCAAACATGCTAATTAAATTGTTATAGATCCCCAATTGCCCTAGAAAGGAAACTACTCAATCATAATGCAATMAAACATAATAAAAGCAATTGAAAAAAACATAATTAGACTAATAACAAAGAATAAAGGAGATTAGAGATTAAGAATAATACCAGAATCGCAATAATTGAATAACTAATGATGAACTATTGAATAATTGAATTAAAACTAAAACTAGGGTTTTTTAGAGAAAAAAAGTAATTCTAAAACTAAACTAAAAATCTAATAATTTCAAGTCCCCTTACAAAATAGTATCATCCCCTTTAAATATTCCTTAAGCTAGGATAAAAAGCCCATAGAAATTACATCAATATCCCTCATTAAAAATCAGCCAAACAAAGATAGGAAAATCAAAAATCGCGCCCTAAACCGGTCGGTTCAAGCCTGAACCGGCCGGTTCGTAMATACTCGCYCYGCAYCTTCGCTGGGCTACCTTCCGAAGTCCATATCTCGAGCTCTAGTGGTCCAAATTAAYCATATGACCTATCAAATCGAAGCTCTCGAAATCTAGTTTCTAATGCAATTGGAATCACACCAATACAACATACGAAACGTGACTTATGACAAAAATAGTGAGAATATATCAAAATTGATGCTCCGCAACGATCACTCTTCGCGCAGCTTCACTCCTAACTCTTTACTACTCCTCCTAAGACTCCGTAGTGCTCACAAATAAGTCCAAAATCGCTCCAAATCAATGAAAGTAACCTAAAACTCATTCAAACATTAAACCAACAACATTAGTAGCAAAGAGGGRCTTAAGAAGGCCAAAAACCATTCAATATAGCAAGAGAATAAAGAGAAAAACCATATATCAATGGTGGGTGGTGAAGGGAGATCTGGGCAGAGTGGTTTTATTTTTTTGTTTTTTTTAATTTTTTTTAATTTTTTAATATTATATATTAACCATGTTTGGTTAAAATTAACATTAAGTTATGTTGTGGGAATGCTACTTGAAGTTCGGTGTGTAGGTTGTAGTCAAAAATTAATGGGTTTATTTTGTAGAAAAACACAATAAAGTACAAGGGTGTTTATAGAAAACCAAAAATAGAAAATAAAAGGGTCCGGTAACACAGCTTGTTCCATTTAGTGGATTAAGAACTATAATCTTCATCCGATTCATTTTAATCGCAACATTTTTGGAGCCACGCAATCTCCAGGCAAAATTTCATTGGGCGTGATTAGAAAAAATTTAGGGGCATGTGATAGCTTATAATTGGAGAGAGAAAGTGGGGGACAAAAAATATTAAAGTTGGGAAGAATGGAGAGAAGAAAGTGGGACAAAACATTATGTTTTAATAAGTAGGGCATATTTATTTTTTACCAAAAATATTTCAAATAAGGAAAGAATAGAATTGTCTGGCAATTAATTTGAAATTCCAAATGAAAACCGTTGCGATTAAAATGAATCGAAGGAAGTATATCATTACATATATTACGCGCTAGAGACAGCGGATTAAGTGTCTACTCGGATACGAGTGTTCAAGTATCCGATTCGATCATCTATAAATATATTAAAATAGGTGTTCTGAAACACTGTCAAAAGCCCACGTGGTCTCAAATTCTCCGTACATGCGCCACAATGGGACGCTTAGGCTCTTTGTCAGGCTATTGTGGCATGTTGTAGCCACCACGTTCATTAGTTCGCATATGTGTCAAGCGCCCATCATAGGATTATGATTGTTGTTCACATATAAAAATATTTATATTAAGTTTGACTCAAGACTATATGACACAAATCTATATGTTTATTAGCCAACTCAACCACATTATTTATATTTTAACATTTCATTTAAAAATATATGTTATTGTGTTAAAGCGCACTTAATATATCACTATTTTGTTTTCAATAATTTCGCTTTTAATTTTTTTTTAAGATTTTAACCAAAATTAAAACATTTTTAGAAGATTTTAACCACTATCTAGACAAGTATTACGTTTTATTGTTTAAGCATAATTTTAATAATTTCTTTTGTTCCTTTTATTCTTTGAAGCACAAACAAATAATATGCTAGATGATATCTCTGGCATGTTGATATTAAAAGATTTATGTACATGTAAATAGTTGTAAGAGAAAAATATTAAAGCGCTTAAATTATGGAACAGAAGAGTTATAATATTTTCTCCTTATTTAGTTTCAAAATTACTCAATTATTTTTTAATCAAAATTCACTATATGTAACATTACATTTCACATATAAAAACCAATGAAAACAATTAATCGACATAATTAAATTAAAGGATTTTTCTCATGGCCCCTGGTTTTGCTTAATTCTTCAGGTACTACGCAAGCCGCGGTTTTAGAATGCCTCAGTATCGCCTAGTTAGACAAATAGCTCAAATACCCTTATTATGGATGGAAACTAACGCCGTGAGTGTTTAACGCCCTAATTAAACTAATTAACATTCTAATTAAACAATTAACCCCTAATTAAACAAATTTAAAGTTATAAACGCAAAAAAACAAAAGACAATAATCTCTTTCGCACTCTACACTTTTTATCTTCATTTGTTTTCACATTGGAAAGCTGGAAATAAGTGTGCTTGAAAAAAGAAGTTCCTTCAAATCTTAACATGCTAATTGAACTAGTCGATCCGAATGCCATTGATTTCTTGGGCTCAAACGTGCTAATGCTCAATACCGGTTCATCCTGATATAGGTTGTTAAGACTAATGTGGTATGCCTCCGTTTATTAGGCAGGCTCAATTACGCTGGAAATGTGGGGTTGTTATGAGATCGCGGGCAGATGGTTTTGTGTTTTAAGGCATGCCGTTTTATACGAACTCAGCCAAAGGCATCCATTTTTATCTTAAATTTTCGATTCAACGAACACAGGAGGATCACGTTTCTGTTCTGTACTATGATGCAATATTCCGTTCTCCATTCTGTCCATTTAATCGAAAACCCATGTACACAAACCCAACAGAATTAACTCAGCAACCCAACAAGAATTCAAGAATTCCTAGATTCAGGTACACCCAGCAACCCTAGCACAGAATTTTCTGGTTTAACATTGAAATTTCGACACTCGAATCTAATTTGCCATTAACCTCCATTGTGTGCGATTGTTGTTGGTGTTGTTGGCGAATTGTTGTGGTTTGTGGCGGTGCTGCTCGTGGGTGTGGGGCTGCTGCGTGGTGTGAATGGGTGACTGTTGTTGGTTTGGTAATGGACGGTGGAAGAATATGATGCTTATGGAAGAAGAGGGTGTTGTTGGTGTGGGACTTGGGATGATGGTGCTCATGGTTGGTGTTGAATAATGGAGGAGATTAGGTTAAATAGTAGAATTAAGGGAGAAAAGACTAACGGTGTTAAGTTTCTTTCGCGTTAGAGTTAAGGGCATTTGAGGCTTTTTGTCTATACCTCAGGGGTACCTGAGCGCATTTTTAAATCGGGGGTTACTGAGGAATAAGCAAAACCTCAGGGTACCTGATGGAAAAAATCTAAATAAAGGAATGTACTGGACCAGGCAACGCTGAGTCCAAATACGTTTTGTAAAAAAAATGAAGTTTTTAGTAAAAATAAGTATCGCAGTGTCAACTTCGTGTCCGACAACGTATTATTGAGGGAGATGAAGGTGTCGAAGTAACATAGATCATTATACAAAAAATATTACGAATATTGTATAAAAAAAACAATTAAAATACAAAGAAGCAAGATTTGGGCATGTTGTTAGTTTTGTTTTGTTTGTTTAGTTTCTTATCCTAGATTTTTAATCAATGGATTTAGTTTATTAGTATTGTGTCATGCTTTCATTATGTTGTGAAGATCCGACCGCTCACTCCAATTGTTGGAAGAAATTTAAGTTGACTTCAGCAAGCATTGTCATCACCATTAATTTTACATCATTATATTATGTGAATCGCGTAACTCATAGAATGTATTGATCGATGAAGATTGTCTAAGGCTGTATTTTCAAGATTAAACAATTGTATGGTATATTTCGTCTTGGATTGTAATAATTTTACTTGTCAATTAGTTTGTACATAATTTGATTGTAAGTGTCGTTTGACTCTTTTACATTATAAATCTTTTCTTTTTTTCGTCGAAAATAAATAAATAAATAATATACATCCCTCATTCAATACTGTTTAAACCAAACAACAGCCTATAACGTCCTAAGCTTATGATCGTATCCTAATATGAAATGTTTGCACTCATAAATAAGAGGTACCTAATACAACAATTAACGATTATTAAGAAAAAACAATTAAGTCGAATTATTAAGGCAAAAGGGAGGATAGAGCTCATTGATTAGAGTCTCTCCAAATTCAGAATCATGAATTCCCACCTGCACCTTGCGCTAGTGATGGCAATGACCAGATCCGGCGCAGGGTCCCTTTAGGATCCCGACCCGGAATCCGTTTCAGGGTAAGGAGTCCAATTCCTACCGATCCATCCAGGTCCTAATTTTTAAGACCCGAATCCAAGATCCGGTCCTAAATATGGTCCTAAATTGATCCTGTCTTAATTGTTTAGCTTCAAATGAAAAACAAAAAATTGAATCAAATTTGATTTAAAAAGCATAAAACAACATTATATCTCCTCTTACAATCTTATTATCGTGGAGTTTTTACTGAAGGCAATATACATGATTAAATATTTAAGTCATTTAACGTACGAGAAAAACAAAAGTTTCAAAAAAACAAATATACTTTGATTTAGAGTATATAATTAGTTTTGGGTCAAACTATTAATAATGGATTAGTAGCATTTCTTTAGTAGTATTACTATTATCCAAAATATTTTATATTATTTAAAAAAAAAAATGAGGTTAACGGATCCTGGACAGGGTCCTAGAGGAGGTACCGGTCCAGATCCGTTTTTAAAGTAGGATCCATATCAACCCGGATCCATCAGGGTCCTAAATTTTTGGATCCAAATCCATCAAAAATGGATCTGGATCCTCGAATCCGGACAGGGTCCTACCTCACTTGCCATCTCTACTTGGCGACTCTCTAAACCCACCCAAAAAAATGTAGATGCTTAGCATGGGACTAGTTGAATGGAACAATTGGCAAGCTTTTGGCCAACGTAGTACTTGAATTGAACAATTGGTCGAGGTCTTTGGTAAGTTCGTCCAATGTGCACTTCATTGAATTTTCATCTGGAAGTTCATGTTGAGTACTTTACCCATTGAATGACAACCAATTCCTCAAAACTAAACAATGTCTCAGCATAAAACCGTATCAAATTTACTTCCCGTTCATCGCCACAGAACTTTTATCACAATCTTTTGAGGTGAAACTTGCAACACTCGGGAATATTTACTTGAGCTGTCCTGAAAAACTCTTGTTCCAACTCTAGTGCCTGCCCAAATGGCTACGATCATACGAAAATAACAGTGCCCTTAAAAGTAACAACAAAAATAAAATTAACACAATTGCATTTCTCAGGGTCTTATCACATATGGAGTATTTAGAGTACAAAGAAAGTAAACAACAGAGCTAGCTAACCCAGGAAACGCAAGTGTTTCTAAGACTGTGCGCTACGGCTTGAGGAACGCTAACAGCAACCATATCCCAAAAGACATAGCCATGACAACCAAGCGCTAAATATTTTAAATTATGAAACACGGGCAATTGATCAACGCTCAATACTTTTTAATTCTGCCACCGAAGATACCAAAGTAGTATATTCCAGATTACATCAAAGAAAGAAGACCAAGTTTCATCTGATATGCTTTTTTTTTTCCACCAGAATTATAAAATTTGGGACTACTCAGTGATGAGAACCATTTAAACATAGATGCTTAACCTTAGAAAACATCTGATGAAGCAATGCATTTTCAAGCCATGCATTGCAGTCAATGTCTGCTTTTAAACGACATGATCCAGATTAATGATGGAATACTACTTGTCCCACTTCATCAAAAACTGAAGATCCTGCAAATTAGGTGTATCAATAAGCACAAAGTCATCGTTGTCAGTATCTTGAGAATATCTATACACGGCAAAGCTACTTGGCGAAGAGAAAGTGAAATATTCTTATATCTCTGTAAGGGTGCCAATAGCTCTCCATACACAAGGTCCTCAAGTAATGGCAGCTCGAAAGCAATCTAGACTGTCATCGATATGAGAGATGCACGAAGTGGAGTAGTTTCAGTTCGGAAGCAAAAGGATGGCATGTATAAATTGATCAAGAGCAGGTTGACATCAAGCTTTAATGACTCCAAGTGTCTCACACATTAAAATTGCTGGGGGCAGCTGAACATTACACCAATAATTCATTGCGGCTGTGAAACCCTCAGGTTGATGCAAGGTCAAGTTCCTTTAAGCCACAACGAGTAACGGAAAAGATCCAAGTACGGATCAAGTTCGAATTAAGTCAGGTAAACAATGACTCACCGGTCGATAACAACTAGAGCAACCGGTAATTTGACTGGCTTTGAACCTACACTTGCTTCAAGCTTAAGCTTGGTAAGATACTGAGATCGGTGTGCTGCAAGGACAAGTATTGACAAAGCTCGAAAAAGACGGTAAGTGGTTGGATTCCATATGGACGTTGTCACACAATGCGATATAGATGAAGCATCAAAGTCGAGAGTCGTAATCCAAGGGAAAACATGCCTCAATCTCTAGGACAAAGAGCAGCAGGCGCAGCATCCTGTAGGAAGCAAAGAAAGTATCACGACTTAAACAGTTCATTAGGCAAACTGCTAAACCCTATCTATCTACTGGCCTATCGGTGTGATCCAATGCAGTTGCGATTACACGGTTTCAAATAGCATACCCAAATCCCTGTTCACCGGAGCCGTAGTTAGTGACAGGGTTTCAAGCTCAAATCCATGGGGGAACACCAAAAATTCTACTAGCTTGATGTAATCACTGATAAATAATATATGATTACTTTATTTTCCTGTTTTCAATTGGAACAGAACTAAATTAACTGTTTGAACTTTCAGCAAGAACATTTATATACCAGCTTGAAGTTCAAATTTGTGATTTTCTGCTTCATTAGAGAACCCAAATCCAAACACCAATTACCTCCTAAAATGGCAGCACTTAAACGCCCAACACATACACAAAAAAATCAAGAAACGATTTTCAACAAGAAATTGAAACAAAACTCGTATATTCCAACAAAATTAACTAAGGATTTCAACCAGAAATTGAACAAAACTCATAATTCCATACAAAATTCACACAAAAACTCAAGCAAAATAATTGAAACAAAAACTCAATCTTTTGAACGAAATTATAAATAATACATAAACAATTCGACACAAAATTGGGAGGAGAAAGAGAAGAAATACCTTAATAAATTAAAACCGAATACCCTAAGAATGTGTCGATTGCTGCACGACGCAGTCAACAGCAGCAGACGCAACGACAGTAGAGAGAGACTCGGTTTGGAATAAATTATTTTTACTAAACAAAATCAAATGTTTCTCTATTCTCTCTTATATACACCAATCGGAGGACTGTCAATCGAGTCACGGGCGTTCCCTTATAAAAATAAATAGGGATTTTTCCATATACCCCTGAGTTTAACCTAATAATCCAATTCATTATGTTTTTAAAAACAGTTCATATACTCCTGACATTAGAAAAATAGCTCAATATCCTTATTATGAACGGAACTTAACACCGTTACTATTTCACTAATTAACCCTCAATTTAACACATTAAACCCTAAGTCATTCTCTCCTCCTAATACCCCTTAATTATCTAAAATAAAACATCATCTTCAACCTCCTCCATCCCTTCTTCTAGTTGTCTCCTCCATTGTGTCTGATTTTGGAACAAAATCAACGCCCGAAACTCAACTTCGAACTCAAATTCGCCCAAATATCCTTCAGCATTCATTACTATCAATCCAATTCCAAACGAACAAGTACAAAATCGACGAAACAAGTCAAAAATCGGATGAAAGCAATCAAACGAAATCGAACTTGGAAGAGCTGCTGGTGTTTGAAATGTGATCATTGTTGAAATGAGAAATCGGAAGGTTATGCAACTCTCTTAAACAATTTGGCAAGCGTGGCCACAATAATCAATAAATATTGCAGCCTTGACATCGCTAATTAATTTCAACATGAGCTTCTAAAAGAATTTATGTCTAAGAGTAATGGTTGTTAGCCTTTAAGCTCTATATGTGGAAGAGGGATCATCACATATTTAGAAGAGAGAAATATTCAATATAAATCAAGCAAAAAAACCCCAAAAAATTCAAGTAAAAAGCCCCAAAATATTCAAGCAAAAAACCCCAAATTTAATTTCGTGCTGCAACTGATGGTGTTTGATGTTTGTGGGGTTTGCAATGTGAGCCACAATCAGAAGTTGAGCAATCAGATTTTGGTGTTTGTGTTAATCAGCGGGTTTTGTATTTGAATTTTGCTGGATTAACATTCATGGATTTTATGGATTTGCTGTTCAAACTTTTCAACTTGTGTTTCATGCTGTGAGGTTACGCATTTCGGTTTTTAATTGTTTTATTTTTAGTTTAATTTCGTTCGATTTTTGGTTTGGTAGTAGGAGTTGGAAGGTTTATGAATTTGTGAAATGCTGGTTGAAGATGGAGATGAGTTTTGGGTTGAAGAGGGAATGAATAATTAGGGTTAATTGAGAATAATGGATGAGAGGAAATAAATTAGGGGTGATTATTGTGTTAAATCCTAACGGTGGTGTTAAGGATTTAACGGTTTTTTGCCTCATTAAGGGTATTTGGGTTATTTTGCTCTTAAGTGGAGGGGTATATGAGCTTTTTCGAAAAACACAGGGGATATGAATTATATAGGCTAAACTCAGAGGTATATGAGGAAAAATCCAAATAAATATATATCGTTTCTGTGAAAATTACGGTAAACAGTTAAATACCCATTAAGTATTTCCAAACATCTTGTTTGTTTTGAGAGATAAGAGATAGGACAAGGATTTTATTCTCAAATATCTCTTATGTGCTTATCCCTTGTTTGTTTTGGTGGATAAATGACATCTTTTCCCTCTATTCTTGTACCTACTAGGGGAGGTATAAGATTGGGGATTCTTTTCTCAAATTTAGTGATAAATAAGATAAATATTCCCTTTTTTTATTATTTTTTACCTTAACAAATCAATTTTATACGCTGTGGTAATTATAGTAATTCATCTTCATTTTTTTCTTATCCCACTCATGTGCTTCAACTTAATGCCCAAACAAAGGATAAGGATTAACAATAAAAAGTCCCCCTACTTCAAACCTTTATCCTTTGCCTGTCAAAAAAAAAAAAATCTTTATTCCTTTCCCAATATTATCCCTATCCTTTGTTCCTCTTCCATGCCAAAACACACCCAAATTGAATAATCGATGATGAAAAATACGACATTTCGAAATAGATTTAGATTTCGAAAGTTGGAACAAATCCATAATCGAAACATTTGCAATAGTGAATTAAAGTTGAGTTCGAAATCAATACACAAGCGCTCAATAAAGTCGGAAAATTATTTTTATAATAATTTCATTTTTAGGCATTTTTTCTTAACAAACGATTTTTTAGAATTATTTAAAGGCCATTTTCTAAGATTTTTCAAATCTCTCTCTTATTATTCGACCATCTTTTTTTGAGTTCACCAGTATATTTTCAAATAATTTTCCGAATTTTCTATGATTTTTCTATAAGTTTACGAAAAACTGAATTTTTTCAAAATAAATACATTCAGAAATTTCTAACATGAATAATATCAAAAATCGGGTTGATTCAGAATATTTCAGAAAGTTGAATCTTGATCAC
>SNQN01001379.1:15265-56635 GCA_008642245.1 Bassia scoparia
GAGAAGAATAAGATGAGAATGAAAAATCTTAGAAATGGCCTTTAGAAATAATTCTAAAAAATCGTTTTGTTAAGAAAAATTGCCTAAAAATAGAAATTAATTAAAAAATAAATTTTCCMCCTATTATTGGACGCTTGGTGTATGATTTCGAACTCAACTTTAATTKAACTATTGCAAATGTGTTCGATTTATGGATTTTGTCYCAACTTTCGAAATCAAATRTATTTCGAAATGTCGTACTTTTCATCATCGYTTATTCAATTTGGGGTGTTTGGCATGGAAGAGGGACAAGGATAAYGATAATTATTGGYAAAAGGATAAAGATTTTTTTTTTTTTTGARAGGGAAAAGGATAAAGYTTTGAAGTAGGGGACTTTGTTATTTTAATCCTTATCCTTTGTTTGGCATAAGGTGAGACAATGATGGGATAAGAAAAGAAATGAGATGACAATTTACTATATTACCCGCTATAAAATTTGATTTGTTTAAGGTAAAAAAATAATAAAAAAAAGGGATATATTTATCTTTTTATCCTAAATTTGAGAAATCCCCATCTTATACCTCCCCTAGTAGGTACAAGAATAGAGGGAAAAGATGTCATTTTATCCCACAAAACAAGGGATAAGCCGATAAGAGATATTTGAGAAATAAAATCCTTGTCCCTATCTCTTATCTCTCAAAACAAACAAGATGTTTGGGAAATACTTATGGGTATTTAACTGTTTACCGTAATTTCACACGATATATATTTATTTGGGATTTTTCCTCATATACCTCTGAGTTTTAGCCTAATAATTCATATACCCCTGTGTTTTTCGAAAAAGCTCATATACCCTCCACTTAAGAGAAAATAACCCAAATACCCTTAATGAGGCCAAAAACCGTTAAATCCTTAACACACCCGTTAGGATTTAACACATAATTCACCCCTAATTTATTTCCTCTCATCCATTATTCCTCAATTAACCCCTAATTATTCATTCCCTCTTTCAACCCAAAACTCATCTCCATCTTCAACCAGCATTTCACAAATTCATAAACCTTCCAACTCCTACCCAAACCCAAAAAATCGAACGAAATTAAACGAAAAATAAAAAACAATTAAAACCGAAATGTAAACCTCACAGCATGAAACACAAGTTGAAAAGTTGAACAGCAAATCCCATAAAATCCATGAATGTTAATCCCAGCAAAATTCAAACTACAAAACCCGCTGATAACACAAACACCAAAATCTATTAGCTCCAATTCTATTGTGGCTCACATTGCAAACCCCACAAACATCAAACACCATCAGGTTGAGCCACGAAATTAAATTTGGGGTTTTTTGCTTGAATATTTTGGGGCTTTTTACTTGAATTTTTTGGGTTTTTTTGCTTGATTTTATGTTGAATATTCTCTCTCTATAATATGTTGATCCCTCTTCCACATATAGAGCTTAAAGGCACTAACCATTACTCTTAGACATAAATTCTTTAGAAGTCATGTTGAAATTAATTAGCGATGATCCAAGTCTGCAATATTTATT
This sequence comes from Bassia scoparia, assembly GCA_008642245.1. Lineage (NCBI taxonomy): Eukaryota > Viridiplantae > Streptophyta > Magnoliopsida > Caryophyllales > Amaranthaceae > Bassia > Bassia scoparia. Next base: position 16,793 of record SNQN01001379.1, read on the forward strand.
GATTATTGTCCACGCCTGCCAAATTGTTTAAGAGAGTTGCATAACCTTCCGATTTCTCATTTCAACAATGATCACATTTCAAACCCACAGCAGCTCTTCCAAGGTCGATTTCGTTTGATTGCCTATCATCGCCGATTTGTTACTGTTTCGTCGAATTTTGCTACTGTTTCGTTTGGAATTGGATTGATAGTAATGAGATGTTGAAGGATTATTTGGGCGAATTTGAGTTTGAAGTTGAGTTTCGGGGTTGATTTTGTTCCAAAATCAGACACAATGGAGGAGAGAACTAGAGAAGGGATGGAGGAGGTTGAAGATGATGTTTTATTTGAGATAATTAAGGAGGTATTAGGAGGAGAGAGAATGACTTAGGGTTTAATGTGTTAAATTAGAGGTTAATTAGATGAAATAGTAACGGTGTTAYGTTTTCCGTRCATAATAAGGYTATTTGAGCTATTTATTCTAATGTCAGGAGTATATGAACTGTTTTTAAAAACATAATGATATATGGATTATTAGGTTAAAACTCAGGGGTATATGGGAAAAATCCCTATTTATTTTTATAGGGAACGCCGTGACTCGATTGACAGTCCTCCGACTTGGTGTATATAAGAGAGAATCAGAGATAACATTTGATTTTTTGTTTAGTAAAAATAATTTATTCCAAACCGATCTCTCCTCTATCTGTCGTTGCGCTGCTGCTGTTGCTGTTGCTGCGTCGTGGCAGCAATCGACACATTCTTAGGGTTTCGGTTTTAATTTATTAAGGTATTCTTCTTCTCTTCTCCCTCCCAATTTTGTGTAGAATTGTTTATGTATTTATTTATAATTTCGTTCAAAGATTGAGTTTTGTTTCAATTATTTTGCTTGAGTTTTGTGTGAATTTTGTTGGAATTATGAGTTTTGTTCCAATTTCTGGTTGAAATCCTTAGTTAAATTTTGTTGGAATTACGAGTTTTGTTTCAATTTCTTGTTGAAATCGTTTCCTTGATTTTTTTGTTGTATTGTTTGGGCGTTTAAGTGCTGCCATTTAGGAGGTAATTGGTGTTTGGATTTGGGTTCTCTAATTGAAGCAGAAAATCACAAATTTGAACTTCAAGCTGGTATATAAGATGTTCTTGCTGAAAGTTCAAACAGTTAATTTAGTTCTGTTCCAATTGAAACAGGAAAATAAAGTAATCATATTTATTTATCAGTGATTACATAAGCTAGTAAGAATTTTTGGTGTTCCCCCATGGATTTGAGCTTGAAACCCTGTACTACTACGGCTCCGGTGAACAGGGATGTGGGTATGCTATTGAAACCGTGTAATGCAACTGCATTGGATCACACCGATAGGCCAGTAGTAGATAGGTTTAGCAGTTTGCCTAATGAACTGTTAAGTCGGATACTTTCTTTGCTTCCTACCAAGGATGCTGCCGCTGCTTGCTCTTTGTCTAAGAGATTGAGGCATGTTTTCCCTTGGATTACGACTCTCGACTTTGATGCTTCATCTATATCGCATTGTGTGACACGTCCATATGGAATCCAACACTTACCGTCTTTTTCGAGCTTTGTCAATACTGTCCTTGCAGCACACCGATCTCAGTATCTTACCAAGTTTAAGCTTGAAGCAAGTGTAGGGTTCAAAGCCAGTCAATTACCGGGTTGCTCTAGTTGTTATCGACCGGGAGGTCATTGTTTACCTGACTTCAATTCGAACTTGATCCGTACTTGGATCTCTTTTCCGTTTACTCGTTGTGGCTTAAAGGAGCTTGACCTTTGCATCAACCTGAGGGTTTCACAGCCGCATGAATTATTGTGTAATGTTCAGCTGCCCCCAGCAATTTTCATGTGTGAGACACTTGAGTCATTAAAGCTTGATGTCAACCTTGCTCTTGATCAAGTTTATACCATGCCATCCTTTTGCCTTCCGAACTTGAAACTACTCCACTTTCGTGCATCTCTCATATCTGATGACAGTTTAGTCTCAAGGTTGCTTTCGAGCTGCCCATTACTTGAGGACCTTGTGATGGAAGCCTATTGGCACCCTTACAAGGATATAAGAATATGTTCACTTTCTCTTCGCAAGTTACGCTTTGCCGTGTATAGATATTCTCAAGATACTTACAACGATGACTTTGTGCTTATTGATACACCTAATTTGGAGGATCTTCAGTATTTTGATGAAGTGGGATCAAGTCAGTATTCCATCATTAATCTGGATCATGTCGTTAAAGCAGACATTGACTGCAATGATGGCTTGAAAATGCATTGCTTCATCAGGATGTTTTCTAAGGTTAAGCATCTATGTTTAAATGGTTCTCTCACTGAGGTATGTCCCAAATTTTTATAATTCCTGGTGGAAAAAAAAAAGATATACAGATGAAAACTTGGTCTTCTTTCTTTGATGTAATCTGGAACTTACTACTTTGGTATCTTCGGTGGCAGGAATTAAAAAGTATTGAGGTAATTGATCAATTGCCCGTGTTTCATAATTTAAAATATTTAGCGCTTGGTTGTCATGGCTATGTCTTTTGGGATATGGTGCTGTTAGCGTTCCTCAACCGTGCGCCAGTCTTAGAAACACTTGCGTTTCCTGAGGTTAGCTAGTCTGTTGTTTACTTTCTTTGSTACTCTAATACTCCATATGTGATAAGACCCTGAGAAATTGGCAATTGTGTTAATTTTATTTTTGTTGTTACTTTTAAGGGCACTGTTATTTTCGATGATCGTAGCCACTTTGGGCAGGCACTAGAGTTGGAACAAGAGTTTTTCAGGACAGCTCAAGTAAATATTCCCGAGTGTTGCAAGTTTCACCTCAAAAGGATTGTGATAGAAAGTTACTGTGGCGATGAACGGGAAGTAAATTTGATACGGTTTTTGCTGAGACATTGTTTAGTTTTGGAGGAATTGGTTGTCATTCAATGGGAAAGTACTCAACATGAACTTCCAGATGAAAATTCAATGAAGTGCACATTGACGAACTTACCAAAGACCTCGACCAATTGTTCAATTCAAGTACTACGTTGGCCAAAAGCCTTGCCAATTGTTCCATTCAACTAGTCCCATGCTAAGCATCTACATTTTTTTGGGGTGTTTAGAGAGTCGCAAGTAGAGATGGCAGTGGGTAAAGGACCCTGTCCGGATTCGAGGATCCAGATCCATTTTTGATGGATTTGGATCCAAAAATTTAGGACCCTGATGGATCCGGGTTGGATATGGATCCTACTTTAAAAAACGGATCTGGACCGGGTCCTCCTCTAGGACCCTGTCCAGGATCCGTTTACCCATTTTTTTTTAAAATAATATAAAATATTTTGGATAATAGTAATACTACTAAAGAATGTACTAATCCATTATTTTAATAGTTTGACCCAAAACTAATTATACTCTAAATCAAAGTATATTTGTTTTTGAAACTTTGTTTTTCTCGTACGTTAAATGACTTAAATATTTAATCATGTATGATTGCTTGTAAACTCACGAATAATGAGAGATGTAAGGAAGATATATGTTGTTTTATGCTTTTTAAATCAAAATTTGYTTCAATATTTGTTGTTTTTCATTTGAAGTAAACAATTAAGACAGGATCATTTAGGATCRATATTTAGGACCCGGATCTGGATTCGGGTCTTAAAAATTAGGACCCTGATGGATCCGGGTAGGATCTGGATCCTACCCTGAAAACCGGATCCGGGTCTGGATCCTAAAGGACCCTGCCCGGATCTGGTCCATTGCCATCACTAGTCGCAAMGGTGCAGGTGGGAATCTATGATTCTGAATTTGGGAAGAGAACTCTAATCAATTGAGCTATCCCTCCCTCTTTGCTAATAATCGACTTAATTGTTTTTTTTAATAATCGATTTAATTGTTGTATTTAGGTACTCTTATTTATGAAAGTGCAACATTTATATTGGATACGATCATAAGACTAGGACGTTATATGCTGTATTGTTTAACCAGTATTAATGAGGGATGTATTTATTTATTTATTTATTTATTTTGACGAAAAAAAGTAAAAGATTTCATTAATGTAAAAAAGTCAAACGACACTTACAATCAAATTATGTACAAACTAATTGACAAGTACAAATATAGCAATCCAAAGAACGAAATATACCATACAATTGTTTCAAATCTTGAAAATAAAGCCTTAGACAATCTTCATCRGAATCAATACATTCTATGAGTTTACGCGAATTTGACATAATAACTGATGTAAAATTAATTGGATGACAATGCTTGTGAAGTCAATTAAATTTCTCCAACAATTGGAGTGAAGCGGTCGGATCTTCACAACTAATGAAAGCATGACACAATACTAATAAAAACTAAATCCATTGATTAAAATCTAGGATAAGAAACTAAACAAACAAAAACAAAACCTAACAACCATCCCAAATTCTTTCTTCTTTGTATTGTTATTGTTTTTTTTATACAATTATTCGTAATATTTTTATGTATAAATGATCTATGTTACTTCGACACCCTCATCTCCCTCAAAAATCACGTGTCGGACACGATATGACACTTGGATACTTATTTTTTAACTAAAAACTTCACTTTTTTTTATACAAAACTAGTATTTTGGCCCYGCGTTGCCCGGGTCATACAATTTCCTTTTATTTTAGGGATTTTTCCTCAGGTACCCCTGAGGTTTTGCTTAATTCCTCAGGTACCCCCGAGTTTTAAGAAATGCCTCAGGTACCCCTGAGGTTAGACAAAATAGCTCAAATGCCCTTACTCTAACGGAAAAACTAACACCGTTAGTCTTTTCRCCCTAATTCTACTATTAACCCCTAATCTCCTCCATTATCAACACCAACCATGAGCACCCATCATCCCAAGTCCCAACCAACAACAGCCACCCTTCTTCCATCATCCATATTCTCTTCCACCTCCATTACCCAACCAACAACAGCCACCCATCTCACCACCACGAGCAGCCCCACCACCCACGAGCAGCCACCGCCACAACACCACCAACAATTCGCAACAACACCAACAACAATTCGCAACAAKAATGGAGTTAATGGCAAATTAGATTCGAGTTCGAAATTCAATGTTCAAAACCAGAAAATTCGTGCTGGGTTGCTGGGTGTACCTGAATCTGGAATCTTCGAATTCGTTGRTGGMTTGCTGAGTTAATTCGTGRTGGGTTTTGTTACTGGGTTGTTTCGATTAAATGGAACAGAAATGGAGGAATAATGCATCATTACAGAACAGAAACTCGATTCCTCCTGTGTTRGTTGAATCGAAAAATTAAGATTAAAAAATGGCATGCCTCTTGAGCTYAGTTCGTAAAACGGCATGCCTTAAAACACAAAACCCATCTGCCCCGATTATCTCTAACAACCCCAGCCATTCCAGCGTAATTCGAGCTGCTAATAAAGGAGGCATCCACATTAGTCTTTAACCAACCTATTCAAGGATTGGACCGGTGATTGAGGATTAGCAGGTTTGGCAGCCAAGAAATCCATGGCATTCGATCGAACTAGCTCAATTAGCATGTTAAGATTTGAAGGAACTCTATTTTRRAYCACCGATTTATTTCCAGCTTTCCAAATGTGAAAACAAATGAAAGATAAAAAGGTAGAGTGTGAAAGAGATTATTGTCTTTTTGTTTTTTTGGTTTAAACTTTAAATTTGTTTAATTAGGGGTTAATTAGTTTAATTAGAAGTTAATTAGTTTAATTAGGGGTTAAACACTAACGGCGTTAGTTTTCCATCCATAATAAGGGTATTTGAGCTATTTTGTCTAACCTCAGGGGTACCTGAGGCATTTCTAAAAACTCGGGGGTACCTGAGGAATTAAGCAAAACCTCAGGGGTACCTGAGGAAAAATCCTTTATTTTATTATGTCGATTAATTGTTTTCATTGTTTTTATATATGTGAAATGTAATGTACAATATAGTGAATTTGTGATCGTAAAAATAATGAGTAATTTTGAAACTAAATAAAGGAGAAAATATTATACTTCTTCTGTTCCATAATTTTCAGCGCATTTTAATTTTTTTCTTTCAACTATTTACATGTAGATAAAATCTTTTAGATATCAACATGCAGATATAATCATCTACATATTATTTTGTTTGTGCTTCAAAGAATAAAGGACACAAGAAATTATTAAAATTATTGTTAAACAATAAAACGAATACTTCGTCTAGATTAGTGGTTAAAATCTCTTCTAAAAATGTTTTAAAATTGTGGTTAAAATCTTAAAAAAAAATTAAAGGAAATTATTGAAAAAACAAAATAGTGATATATTAAGTGCGCTTTAACAATAGAACAATATATTTTTTTTAAATGAAATGTTAAATATTAAATAATGTTGGTTGAGTTGGTAATAACATATAGATTGTGTCATATAGTCTTGAGTTCAAACCTTAATATAAACATATTTTTCAATTGAACAACTAAATCATAATCCTATGTGGCGCTTGACAACATTGGGAACTAATGACGTGGTGCACACATGCCACAATGCTACAAAGAGCTAAGGGTCCATGTGGCGCATGTACGGAGAATTTGAGGACCACGTGGCGCTTTGACAGTGTTCAGAACACCTTTTAATAATATTTATAGATGATCGAATCGGATACTTGGACACTCGTATCCGAGTAGACACTTAATCCGTGTCTGGGTAATATAGTAAATGATATACTTCCTTCGATTCATTTTAATCGCAACGGTTTTCATTTTGGGAAGTTTCAAATTAATTGCAACAATTCTATTCTTTCCTTATTTGATAAATTTTTTGTAAGAAATGACTAAAATAGCCCTACTTATTAAAACATAATTTTTTTGTCCCCACTTTCTCTCTCCATCTTCCCAACTTTAATATTTTTTGTCCCCACTTTCTCTCTCCATTATAGCTAATCACATGCCCCTAATTTTTTCTAATCACCCCAATGAAATTTTGCCTAGGAGATTGTGCCTCCAAAAATGTTGCGATTAAAATGAATKGGATGAAGTATTATAGTTCTTTAAATCCCTAAATGGGAACATATGTGTTACGCGACCGCTTTTTATTTTTTATTTTTTGGGTTTTTCTATGAAATACACCCGTACTTTTGTGTTTTCTACAAAATAAACCCATTAATTTTTTTGACTACACCATACACCCGAACTTCAATAGCATTCCACAACATAAGCTTAATGGTTAATTTTAACCAAACATGGTTAAATATAATATTTAAAAAATTAAAAAAAAATTAAAAAAAAACAAAAAAAATCAAAAACCACCTGCTGCCACCATCTCCTTCCACCCACTCCACCATCTTCAACCCCCCATCTTCTCCCACCACTCCAACCAACCAGCCCTCACCGCCTTCACAACCAAACAATACCGTAGCAACCAAACCCCCCACCCTCGCAACCCCTCGCACCCTCGCCACCACTCCAATTGAACCTCCCCTCTCCAATTGAACCCAGATTCCCCATTCGAAACCCCCCTCTCCAATTGAACCTTCCCTCGCCACCATTATCAACCACCATGAATTTGCGCTTGATAAGAACACCTTCGTAGCCACCATTAACAACCACCATGAATTTGCATGATTGGGAACGAATTTGATGAATTGCGAACGAAATTGATGAATTGCAAACGAAATTTGCGAACAAATTTGCAATCGAATTCCTGAACGAATTCAAACAAAATTGGGGGTTCTTGGTGTTGTTGTCGTGATTTTTTTTGCATTTTTCTGGTGGTGGTGGTTTGTGCGATTCGATGGGTGGGTGTGGCTGCTAGTGCAATCTAGGCGTGAGTGGGTGGTGGTGGATGGGGTGTCAAAGGTGCGTGACTGGTTGGCGATGAGTGGGGGTGTTTGGGTGGCTACCTGGGTGTGGTGGTCGGGGAAGGGCGTGGGGATGGGTGATTGGAAGTGGGAGGAGGGGGGTTTTGGTGTTTTTAGATTATTTTTTTTAATTTTTAATTTTTATTTTTATATAAAACTAATCATGGTTAAGCTAAATTAGGTATTTAGATTATCTTGTGGAATATTACTTAAGTTCGGGTGTATGGTGTAGAAAAAAAAATAAAGGGTTTATTTTGTAGAAAACGCAAAAGTATGAGTGTATTTCATAGAAAAACCCTTATTTTTTTTAAATATTGATTCAATTTTCTCTTCTATGAATAGTTTTTTCGTTATTGTTTAACATGTTCTATACCGAATATTTTCAAACGATGCTATTCTCTTTCAGGTCATTCATTACTCTTACAAAGTAATATAACAAGGTCCAATTCTTTTTACATTTCTCACATGAAAAATTATAAGAAACTTATATGACCTCTGTTTATTTTATTCTTTAGGGAAACAACACATAATTTTATTTCTTTATTTCTTTTTTATTTTCTATTTTTTGACAGATTTTATATAATATTCACAAACGATGTTATTCTCTTTTAGTTCCTTAAATGAAATATAAGGTGCACGTGATCTATTTTTATTTTATTTTAAAGGAGAACATTTCATTCATTTATCTCATCTCCATTTTTAATTTTTTTTAACTAGTTCTATTTATATTTATATTTAGTTATTTTATTTTCTAATTTTTTAATAGTATCCGATCCTTGGAGGCAAAAATGTCTTCACAAACATTATTCGATCAAATTTGTGTGTTTGCTTTATATGTAACATAGGTATTAGACAAAGTATTAGGTACATCGGATGCATAATAAATTTACTGTGCATCAGATTATAGTGACCATTTTGGTTAATATAGTAACCTTTTTTTATCAATATAATGACCCTTATTGTTTATCACTATATTGATATAAAGTGAAAATGAGTCACTATATTGATATAAAGTGTCCCTATATTGATATAAAGGGTAACTATATACTTGATACACAATAAATTTATTGTGCATCTGATGCATACAATACCTTCTGTAGATATTATACTCCGAGAAAACCTTGCTACCTATAACATATTGTATGTGACTATTTGTATATTTTATACGTCCTTTAGCATCTATAAGAAGTTGAATCATTCTCTGCGAACTCACATATTGTATTGCTTATTTGCTTCGAATGAAAATTTTCTTTAAAGCTTTATTTGTTTAAGATTTGAAACAATTATATGATGTATTTCTTTGTTTGGATTGCTATATTTGGACTTGTCAATTAGTTTTTAGTTTTCTCGTAAAAAAAATTGATTTTGTCCTATTTTCTCCTGGTTATCTCTAATCTTAATTAATAACAGATTCGAAGCATAATATTCATCACAAAATTGATTCGACTACGAATTGAAGATACCCAATACTTGAGGATGAAAATGATACAGGAGAATCAGACACAGAGGAGCTAAGGATCAACAGGCATCAAGGAAGGAAGAGCTGGAATCTTATATTCTTAGTTGGCATTGTATTAGATTAGCTTTTGTATTAGTTAGTTATTGTAACAGTAAATAACTGTAATAACTGTATGATAATGCAGTTAGATATATTAGCTGTTGCATTTCAATAAGCCAGCTGTCATTAGAGATGAGATTTGTGATGTTTAATCTTGTATTAAGCCTATARAAACAAAGGCTGACATGATATGTGATTCATTCATGAAATTAATAAAACATCTCTCATTCTTCTCTCTTATTCTGTTTTCTCTTCTTCTCTCTTATTTCTGTTAATTCTGTTAATACTGTGCAACATATACCTGTCTCTTATACACATCTAGATGTGTATAAGAGACAGCTGTTAATACTGTGCAACATATATAGGAAATACTTCCTGTATTAATGGTATCAGAGCAAACCACTACTCTTCCACCATTTTCGACTTCTTTTTCTTAAATTTTCTATTTCAAATCCATTCAAGCATAATCTACATTGCATACCAACTGTTTGATAGATTGCAAGAATCAGTTTCTACTGTAAATTTCATTGAAATTTAGTGGGGTTTTGTTGTCAAATTCTTGAGTGTTGGCACCCATTACAAGGAGAACAATGGGGGAGCAGATTAAAACACTTGAGAAGAAATTTGAGGCGCAATCTTCAACCTTGCAAGAGGTGTTACAGATGGTCAGAGAAATGAAAGATGCAGGTGATAACAGTAGCATTGGTGGATCACCAAAGGAGGTGATGCCAAGAACAAGGGTGCAAGGTATGATGCCTAAGATTCAATTTCCTGCTTTTGATGGGTCTAATGCTAGAATTTGGATAAAAAAATGCACTAGATACTTTCAATTGTGCAATATTGCTGATGAATCTAAAGTAGATATGGCATCTTTATACATGACTGGAAAAGCTGAGCATTAGGTTTCTAGCTACTTAGCAATTAGAAAGCATGTCAGTTGGGATGATTTCATGATTGATGTGATTTCTCGTTTCAAAGATAAGTCTAGTGATAGTGTGGTTGAGATGTTCAACAAATTGCAACAAACTTCTACCCTAGAATCATATATTGATGAGTTTGAGGAATTAAGGTCCATGTTAATGCAATTGGGTCATATTCTGTCAGAAGAATACATATTGGAGAGTTTTCTTGGTGGATTAAAACCCACAATTAAACCATTTGTAAAGGCATTCAATCCCAATTCAATCTCAGAAGCTATGAGATATGCCAGGTTGCAAGAAGAACAATTACTTGCWGCATCTTCTGCACCTATTCTCAAACCTTCTCCTAGACAACCTACCTTCACACCTAAGCCTATTCAATCCATACCTCTACAGCCAACCTTGCAGAAACCTGCCTTGTTACCTACACCTAATACTAAACTGCAATCGGTACCCAAATTCCAACCTAGACCCTTTATTCATATACCAGCAGATGTTAGAGCAGAAAAGATTGCCAAAGGCTTATGCTACTATTGTGACCAGAAATATGAGAGAAACCATAAGTGTGGGTTCAGGGAACCACAATTATTTGCAGTAGAGGTTTCTGGGGATTCAGTTGAGGAAGAATCAGGGGATAATGAAGAGAAAATTGKACAGGAGATACAAGGGGAAGACCCAGTGATATCAGTAAATGCTTTATCTGGAAATCAAGGATTTCACACAATGAGGGTAGTGGGAAAGGTGCAACAAAAACCACTACATATCTTGATTGATTCAGGTAGCACCCATAATTTCTTGGATGTTACCTTGGCCAAACAATTGCATTTTAACCTCCAGGAAATTGAACCACAAGCTATAGCAGTGGCTGATGGAAACCAACTCATATGCAATCAAAAATGTATGCATTTTGCTTGGACTTTGAACAAGCAACAATTTACTTCTAAAGTCATGATTATACCTCTGGGTGGGTGTGATATGGTTTTGGGGGTTCAATGGCTTAGTACTTTGGGAAGCATTACTTGGGATTTCAAGAAACTGGTCATGGAATTTCAGTTTAATGGTGAATATCTCAAATTACAAGGGGTGCCAACTAGGAGGCTGTCAGTTATGGAAGGTGAGGTGTCAGCTAAGATGGTTACCACAGCAGCTCAGTTATGTTTATTGCAAGCTACTTCAGGCACCATTTTGTCATTAACCACTGCAGTACCCTCAGTCAATATGCAGTCTACTTCCCAATTATTACAACATCTCAAATCAAGATATGCAGCTGTATTTGAGGATCCTGTTTCTCTTCCTCCTTTGAGGGGACCCTTTGATCACATGATTCCTTTGGAGYCATCTGAAGGACCTGTAAATATTAGACCTTACAGGTATCCCCTTAAGCAGAGAGATATCATTGAACAATTAGTTCAAGAAATGTTGGACAGAGGCATTATCCAATTTAGTAGCAGCCCATTTGCATCTCCTGTAGTGTTGGTGGGCAAGAAAGATGGCACATGGAGGTTATGTGTGGATTACAGGTCTTTGAACAAAAAGACAATAAAGGATAAATTCCCAATTCCTGTGGTAGATGAGCTTATAGATAAGCTAGCAGGAGCTACTGTGTTCACCAAGCTGGATTTGAGGTCTGGGTATCATCAGCTAAGAGTACATCCTGCAGATGTCTACAAAACAACATTTAAAACTCACACAGGCCATTTTGAATTCTTGGTGATGCCATTTGGTCTCACCAATGCACCCTCATCCTTTCAAAAGTGGATGAATCATGTGTTTAAGGGTATGCTGAGAAAAGGGGTACTAGTCTTCTTTGATGACATTCTCATTTACAGCAAATCATTTGATGAGCATTGTCATCATTTGGATATGGTGTTTTCGATCCTGGAATCTAACATTTTATGTATCAAGGAAAGCAAATGCTATTTTGCAAAGGAAAGAGTTGAGTACCTTGGTCATTATATTTCAGCTGGTGGAGTGGAGAAAGATGCAAGGAAAGTTGAGGTAATTAAATCCTGGCCAACTCCAAAGTCTGTCAAAGAATTGAGAAGTTTTCTAAGGCTGACTGGGTATTATAGAAAGTTTGTGCAAACTTATGCCCTTATCTGCAAGCCACTACAWCAGTTATTGAAGAAAAATGCCTTTGAGTGGTCTCCTAGTGCAGAGGATGCCTTCCTTAGGCTTAAGGAAGCCATGGTTACTTCACCAGTTCTAGCAATGCCAGATTTTGACAAACCATTTGTCATTGAAGCAGATGCTTCTGGTACAGGCATTGGGGCAGTCCTTATGCAGGAAGGYCATCCCATTGCTTTCATCAGCAGGTGTTTGGGTCCAAAGAATTCAAGGTTATCAGTCTATGAAAGGGAACTGTTGGCCATTGTGTTTGCTGTGCAGAAATGGGAGCAGTATTTGACAGGTTCTAAATTCATCATTAGAACTGATCAAAAGAGCCTTAGATGGCTATTGGATCAGAAGATTTCAACCCCATTTCAACAATTGTGGTTGTCCAAACTTATGGGATTTGAGTATGAGATTCAGTATAAAAAGGGTATCAATAACCAAGTGGCTGATGCCTTGTCTAGGGTTCAAGGATCTGAAATTTTATGCATGGCAATCTCATTAATTACCTCAGATTTGGATCAACAAATTAAGAAGAGTTATCATTATGATATTAACTTGGTGGCTATCATCGAGGAATTGCAGGATCTTCCTATGTTTGCTGGTTACAAATTGAGAAATGGATTACTCAGGAAGCAGAACAGAATAGTAGTTGGGCCTGATCAACAACTGAGGTTGAAAATCCTAGGTTGGCAGCATTCTACCCCTGAAGGAGGCCATGCAGGTAGAGAAATTACTTTGAGAAGAGCCAAAAGGTTGTTTGCTTGGAAGGGTCTCACAAAAGATGTTAGCAATTTTGTGAGACAATGTCTTGAGTGTCAGGCTTCTAAATATGACACTAGTGCCTATCCTGGATTGCTTCAGCCCTTGCCTATCCCAAATGAGGTATGGCAGGACATTAGTATAGATTTTATCTCTGGATTGCCCAAGTCTAATGGCAAGGATGTTATTATGGTGGTAGTTGATAGGCTAAGCAAAGCTGCTCATTTCATTGCTTTGACACATCCTTTCACAGCCATAATGGTTGCTCAAGCCTACTTGGATCATGTCTTTAAACTTCATGGATGGCCAAGAAGTATAGTTAGTGATAGAGATCCTATCTTTGTGAGTCACTTCTGGAAGGGATTGTTCTCTATTCAAGGAACAGGATTCTTGATGTCTTCCTCTTATCATCCTTAGACAGATGGGCAGACTGAAGTGGTGAATAGATGTCTAGAAACTTATTTGAGATGTATGTGTTGAGACAGCCCTAAAGAGTGGAGTCTATGGTTGCCTTTGGCTGAATGGTGGTACAATACTCACTACCATTCAAGCACAAACATGACCCCTTATGAGGTGGCCTGGTTTACAACCAGGCACCCCCTCTCCATTTGCTGAGGTGGATAGAAGTATGTAGAGGAGAGAGGCTATGATTGGGGAATTAAAGTTTCATTTGGAAAGGGCTCAGGCTAGGATGAAAAATCAATTAGACAAGCATAGATCAGAAAGAAGCTTTGAAGTGGGGGCATGGGTTTGGCTGAAGCTGCAAGGATACAGGCAAATTAGCTTGCAAAGGAGAAGTAACCAGAAACTAGCCTATAAGTATTTTGGACCTTTTCAGATTAAAGCCAAAATAAGTTCTGTTGCTTACAAGCTGGATTTACCAGAAGGGGTTATCCATGACACTTTCCATGTATCACAATTGAAGAAATTCTTTGGAACACTTCCAGCTACAGCTCACATTCTTGATTGGTTTCAAGGGCAGCAAGACTCTTTTAAACCAATTCCTAAGACAATCCTAGCCAGGAAAGCGATAAAAAGGCATAACAATGCTGTCACCCAATATTTAGTTCAGTGGGAAGGAACTGAAGAATCTGATGCAGTATGGATGGATGCAGACAACTTTGAGTGGCAGTATCCTGGTTTTTCTGCTACTTGAGACTTGAGGTCAAGTCTCTTTGAAGGGGGGAGGTGTGATACAGGAGAATCAGACACAGAGGAGCTAAGGATCAGCAGGCATCAAGGAAGGAAGAGCTGGCATCTTATATTCTTAGCCGGCATTGTATTAGATTAGCTTTTGTATTAGTTAGTTAGTTATTGTAACYGTAAATAACTGTAATAACTGTATGATAATGCAGTTAGATATATTAGCTGTTGCATTTCAATAAGCCAGCTGTCATTAGAGATGAGATTTGTGATGTTTAATCTTGTATTAAGCCTATARAAACAAAGGCTGACATGATATGTGATTCATTCATGAAATTAATAAAACATCTCTCATTCTTCTCTCTTATTCTGTTTTCTCTTCTTCTCTCTTATTTCTGTTAATTCTGTTAATACTGTGCAACATATACAAGAAAATACTTCCTGTATTAGAAAATAGTTCAAAAATCACCACTCCAACTAGTGGAATTCAAGATCATTGCTGAAGAACACGATGATTTATGGATTATCTCCGATATTATTAACACTTATGCTCTAGAATTAAAGAAGGGTTTATTAGACGACGCGATTCCTATCGATAAAATGTTGAATAATTTGTATTGTGGTCGCGATTTGGTTGTGATTATGGTTGATAAGGGATTAGCTCGTGTTTATTTAGTGAATCTATCTATACAATATAAAAAGTTTACAACATGTTACTGTTGTAATGAATAGTATGAATAGGAGTAGCGACCCCACACAACACACCATCAGGTTACCTGCTCAGCCCAACCCCCAAAAGCCCACCCTCCTGCAACCCCAAAAGCCCACACTCAAAGCCCCATTCACCAACGTCCCATTTCGTTTTGCTCCGTAGCCGACATCCAAACCATCCTTCCTCCAACCTCATGCCTTGCTCTTCATGGAAGCTAGAGCTCCAATGGTTGCCACCCTTTTCTCTTTTCCTTGTTGTTCTATTTTCCCCATGAACACCTGCTACCCTTCTCTCTTTATCTCGGTTGTTTTGTTTGGAGATGGGGTACGGTCGTATGAACATGAAGAAGCGAGTGAAGATGAGGATAAAGATGAGCTGGGGATTAAAGGTGTCGTTTGAGTTCACTTCTCTTCGTGCATCGATTTCTCGTCGGCTTCGATTTTTTTTAGAGGTCTTGAAATATGTTTTTCTTATTTTTGATTGCTGATTTAGTGTTTCTGAAATTTTACAGCTTGTTTATTTTTGTTTTGAAATTTTTGTATGCTGTGTGAATTTGGGTTTTAAGTAAAACTTTGTTTGTTTATTGCAGCTTAGGTTTGTTGACTTTGGAGCAATTTCGGTAAAGAATCGCATCACAAGAATAAGAATCACAACATGACAACAAAGTCAGGATTTTTAGAATTTTAAAGGTATTATTATATAATTTGAACCATTATATGAATTTGTTATTAGTGTTGTGAATTCACCAAGTAGAAGGTGATTTTTTTTATATATAATTTCAGCATTGACACTGTTTATTGGTTTTCCTGAATTGAAGTGATTGACTTTTGCTTTGTGTTAGCCTCGAAGTTCAAAGTAGCTCAAAGTTGTGGTGCTCAACGTGACGATGTCGTAGTTTGATCGTGATAATGTTGGCGGTAAAAGCAGTGAAGCAGATGATTTTATTCCTCAGATGCGAGAGATAATACCACAAAGTGTTGATCCTAAAAAGGTTTCGAATTTCAGGGGAGGTTGATAAGGTAATGGTCTTTTATTGTTGTGACAAAATTTACTTGCTGTTGTATTTCACTTTCAATTTAACTATTATCACTCTTATCACTCTTACCTATTGCGAGAGTTGAAAATGATGAAATAAACTTTTAACTTTGGATTAACTCTGTTGTTAGTAACGGATTTTAGGATAGTGATGATGATTATTTTGACCGTCAGTGGCATCTTCCTTACAAGCAGGCAAAAGAGGCTTACCGACTACTTTCCGAGGGGGTATATCGTGGTATGTCTGTGTATTTTTACTTGATTGATAACTGTTAAGTCACACTCCATTTTTTATGAGCATGAAGTGCTGAAATTCTATGCAAAGGCTGCGCGCTGGCTTGATTAAGATCAACTTAGCAAAATAGAATTATAATAAGATTCATTCGTAACTGGTGTTGGCCTTTGGCACCTGGTTGCTCACACAACTTATAGCTTGTCATTGTTGTCAAAGATAAAAATACCTTTGCAATAATCAGTTAAGATAATTTCTGTTAATCTCGAGTCACATCCWAMGATTTTAAACTGTATTTGCCCTTTCATCGTTTKGTTCATAATTTAYGATCATTAACGTACCCCTTTTTCTTCAATAGTTAATGGGATACTCTTGTTATGCTTTAGCATCTTTTTCGTACAAACCTTTTGAATCTTTTGTGTCCTGTCATTTTTTGGCTATTTTAAGAAATGAAAGATTGCTATGAGGTGCGAAATAACTTCTTGAAACAAAATTACCCCAAGAAATAAACACAATAATAAAAAAATAGAAAAAGAGAAAATTAACAGAAACGATACCGAACCCTGACACTGACCCGAAATAAACGAAAATAAACTAATAACGCTTAGGATTTCAGGTTGACAAGAATCATTTAGCATAATGTTAAGGGTTTTTTGTCACTAACCATCTTTTATAATGGTGACTTTGTCACAAACCATCTTTTTCTAAGAATTGTCATAAACCATCTTTTCTGATATAAGTCGTTGTTGACCACCATCTTTTGGCCGGATTCCGGCGTTGACCCGCATGTGAGCTCACGTGACCCATTAAAAATCTATTTTTTTTGTTTTTTTCGACTTTTAACCCCCTTAACCTTCATTTGGCTCTTTTAAATTCCAATTCTTCTTTGACTAAAGGGTTAGGGGGTTAAAAGTCGAAAAAAACAAAAAAATTAAAAATAGGTTTTTAATGGGTCGCGTGAGGCAGTGCAGGTCAACGCCGGATACGGCTATAAGATGGTGGTCAACAACGACTTATATCAGAAAAGATGGTTTATGACAATTTGTTTAGAAAAGATGGTTTGTGACAAAGTCACCCTTATAAAAGATGGTTAGTGACAAAAACCCTAATGTTAATAAGAAAAATGTTTACCATCTTCAAATGGTTTAAACCTTCAAAGCCTGGAACATTATCCCCAAATGTTTGTAAGACTTCTTTTCATGCTCTTGCTTGCCAATCTTGATGCTTGCTCAACAAAATTAATTTCCAAACTACAGCCGAGTAAAATAGTTTAAACTCATCAATTAAATCCGAGTAAAATAGTTTAAACTCATCAATTACATCTTGAAGACTCATCCCTATGTGTTGATTCTTGTTATTTCCATCTGTCCTTTGGGATTTCTTTTTAAATTAGAATCCATGAGTATACCCAAGAGGTCTACCTTGGCTGCTTCTCCAGCCTCAGATTCCTCCTTCCCCTTGTTGATGATTGCACGCTATGAACTATGTATTTGATCTTCTACCTTCTTAAATTTCACATATATATGTGTTGGAATGTAACTGAACAATAAGTCGCAGCATGGAAGTTTATTCTTATTAAGTCAATAAGTGGGAAGGTTGTATGTAGGAGGCTGTGAATACCTGAGTCCTAACTCCTGAGTCCTGGTGCATAAATTGAGTGCATTATGACCAGAGCTAAATCAGCCTGCTTCTTCAGAAGTTCAAATATCCTTTGTCCCTCCTGGTAGCTGTTAGAAATATAAGAACCTTATGTTGTATCAAGGACCCCTAGAACAAACTTTATAATATTTTTATGTTTGTTGGATGCAGAGTCGCAGACAAGTTACTTGGTTTATAGAAGTGATCTCCATGGTTAATTATGTTTCAACTTAATTGAATACTGTCTTCAACTTGGTTGAATTTTTAAGTGCATTGTATTATCCTCAACTCTCTGCRAGACTAAATATCCATGCTCTCTTGGTGCTAACCGAAGGAAAGATTTTATGGTGGTCATATTTCAAAGGAAAAATTGTGAATAGCCACCTAATAAACACACTTTTTTCGAAAAAATCACCTAATATACAATTTTTTAAAAATAACCACCTAATAAGACACTTTTCTTTGCAAAACACAACCACTTAACGGAAGAGCCTTAATTCCGTTAACTTTTCCGTTAAGGGGGTTTCCTAATAAGTGTTTTTTTGTTTAAAAAACCACCTAATAAGACAATTTTTTTGCAAAACACCACCACTTAACGGAAAAGTTGTAGGAAATTTTAACCCCTCCGTTAAGTGGTGGTGTTTCACAAAAAAAGTGTCTTATTAGGTGATTATTTTAAAAAAATTGTATGTTAGGCGGTTTTCTCGAAAAAAGTGTACTTATTAGGTGATTTTTCACAATTTTTCCTATTTCAAATGACAACCATAAAATCTTCTCGAATGTTGCACATGTAATTAGCTAACGTTAATTCAGAGGTTTAATTTTACTTGACTTTCTTTGCGTACATGGGTTTTTTTTTATATTGATATAGATATCCTATAATTCAATATTGAAAAAATTAATATTTTTTGGCACTATGATGCAGGGTTTGAATATGAAGTTGTAGTACCACTTGCTTCGAAACACTACAACTACATGTAGCATCTCCACAAATAAGTCTGCAAGTATTAATGGAAAACAATGTTTTCTGGTTTATTAGCTTTGAAAATTTATAGAAGATTATTTATAAGGATTGCATATGGAATTGGAGGAAAGAATTTAAGGGTTTAAAGGAGTCGAYGAATTGGGTATAGGTCTGCAAAGGTTGTTAAGGAATTGAGGGCCTATCCGTGTATTGAGGCATAAAAGGGAGATAAATACTTTTCAGCTTCGGGGTAACATAATTTGGTGAGCGAACTTTCTCTATACAAGCTGACACAACCATCATTTAGAATGTTAGGCATAAAATTGACTATTCTTGCTCCTTATAAATTATTCAAGGATTTTTCATCAAGTTTAATTACTTTCTTTTTAACTCTTTGGCAAGTCTTCCATCTTGCATTATTGGAGCAGAAGTTATTCAGATCTCCACCTGACATTTCATTTTAATTGAATTTGTCTAGGATGCGTGCACGGGAAGGTCACTTAATTGCAAGGAACTTTATTTTGTAATTGTTCTGGCAACCAAACAGTGCTATAGGGAGGCTGCAAAATGGCTCACTCAGTTAATGGCAAGGTCAGGGACAAAAAGGGATGGCAGAATTACTGAAGCTGAGCTGCATGAACTTAGGGTATGTATACGCTGGAGTGTTGTTATTCTAAGATATTTATAAATTTGCATATCATGTCATCATACTGAAGCATACTTTTATAAATTTCATTATAGCATCACCTAAACCGTGCATATCCTTAATTGTAGACTTTGTATGTTGTTAAATTATACTTCGTATTTCTCATGTGATTGGTTATATATATTATGCAGTGGCACAAACAATGAAAGATTTCTAAATGACTACTTTTACATTGGATTAAAGCAAAATAGGGCTACTGGAAAGGAATATGATTCTTGTTTTGCACATAAATTCTTGAGATCATGTGGTTGTTGATTTGCTTTAAAACATTTCAACTACTTTGTGATTGTTCCTGTTGTTTTAAGGTTATGTTGAATATGAAAATTGCTTGTGATGTTTGTCTGCTTAATTTGCATTTCATATTTGATCAATGAGAATTTTATGCAGTCTTTAATTGTTAATATGTTTATTACACACTTTTCAATCAAATTTACAATTAGTGAGCATGATCTTGAGCTCCATCTTATATTTGTTGTGGTTTGCTTTGTTTACCAATGCTATTTAAAAATGTAGACATGTTTTTCTCGGCATGTGTGTCTGATTGGAAATTTAGGGGGGGGGGGTATTTCTGTATCTGTAAATGATTAGTTTTAGTCTTCTAATGAATGTTGATCTCATTGATAAATCTGGATAAAATTGCAGCAACTATACCAAAAGACACTTACAGTTAATTCTGCAATACCACATCCGAGGATAATGAATAAAAAATCATGAATGTGGAGGGAAAATGCAGAGAGTCAGTGAGCAGAAGCAGCAAGTGATTTTTTTGAAACATTCAAGAATTTTGATGAAGCTAGAAACCAACTGCGTAACCGTGTTTGAATTATGTACAATGACATATTTTTCTTGTAGGGAGTATCAACGGGTTATATTTGTAATGTTTATTGCACTTTCTTGGAGTTTTATATCACGTAAGCCATCTGATTTTTGTAGATCAGAAATTAACATTGCATTACCTATAGACATCGTATCAGCATAATCCACGTTAATTTTGGTCATTGACTCTATATGGATTAGGATGGTGGGAGTATGTTTTGTATAGATGATTGTGTTAAGCACTCAAACCTTTGTAAAAAGCCTGAAGAATTTTAATATGGAAAATGAATGAAGGATTTTAGTAATCACTTGTCCTTCAATTTATCTAATATGAAGGATTTTCTATCTTTTGTTGTTGTTGTAATTGAACAATAGGAATAGGAATGGTTGTTTTAGTGTAGTTGAAGAATTAAAAGTATTACAAGCTTGTTTTGCTTCTTTATAATACAAAGATGTGTAGTTCCCTTTATTTTTTTTAAAGTACTAAATAATTGAATTATTAGTGTCATTTTGTCACAAGGATTAGTAGCAACATGAAGGTGTTTTAATATTGAACACTTTTATTACTGCGTAACGTTGTATTATGATTAATAAATCATTTCAAATAGTAGGTTTTCGTTTAACAAACCGTCCGAGGCACCGCGCGCATCGCGCGCGGTGCAACGGCTAGTAAGCATAAAAGAACGTTGCATGCAACTGTTGATGGTTTGAGTAAGGCTGTAAGGGAAGGTTCATTGATAAAACAGGGTTTTACGGCAGAAGATTGTCAACTTCGAGTTATTTCAGTGTATGGTGATTGCAGGACCGGGTTGTACGAAAGATGAACTCAAACTCCATCTTGTTCTGAAATCTTCTAAGGTGGAATCCATGGAAAATCTCAGATCGTTCTCGGGTTGTCGTGGTGGATTTGGAATCTGTGAGTACTTCGGAATTAAGAGAGGTTTTAGGAGATTCGAGGATAATGGGATTAATCGAGGAGACAAAATCCGAAGTTGAGGTGAAGATCATGAAGGAGTTGAAGGAGATGATGGCGCTGCACCCCCGATAAGGCTTGTTACGGGCCAAAAACTGTGGATATAGCATGTGATATGATGGCAGTTGACACCCTTTTGATCACTGACGACTTATTTAGCAGTACTGATCGCGGTGTTAGAAAGAAGTGCAAGGCAGTGGACCAGTGGTGGATTCTGTGAAGGCTGCAGGTGGGAAGGTGGTGGAGGTCACGTCGATGGGTGCCTCAGGCGAGAAATTGTCTCAGTTGACGGGCATCGGAGCTATCCTTTAGTATCCTTTACCAAACATCCACGATTTAGACGTCTGATTACAGTCGTTGTCCTAGGTTGAACCTTGTTTCTTGGCTAGTATTCTCAAATTTGCCTGTTCTTTTTAGCTCTTTTACTCTGTTACATCATTACTTAGTGTAATTAACAGTGGTCCATGTTTCTTTAGCATGACATTAGTGTAATTAATAGTGCTTGTAACTTCCAACAGCAGCACACATGTTCTTAATCATTACTAAGTTGGAATTTTCACAAACACACCATTAATTCAATCAACGTATACCAAGAATTAGTTTGTACCAAATCATAAATTTTAATGATATGGAACAATAGTGTATAAGAAAAGTATAAATAAATTCTTTTAGCATCCATTAAATTGTTGCAAGTTCCCTCTTCATCACGTATTCAAAACCATGATTTGTCTGCTGTCAATTGATTCTATATTCAATGCTATAACTTTAGCTAGCTGAAAGAATTGAGAGTTGAAAGTTGCCATAAATGAAGACAGCTATTGCCGAAGCCCTAATGAAGTGCTACATTTTAACTACGGAGTAATAAGGTGATCGCGTGAGATTTTAAAAAAAGGAGTATTACAATACTAAATACGAAGTACAAGATTTCTCTGGCAAACCTCCTTCAAATAAGATTGAATTTGAATCCGACAAAGAAACCAAATGAATTACGAAGAAATTATAGTAGTTGTATTATTTTTTATGTATATAGCACACACAAGAACCTGAAATTTTCACTACCAAATCTTAAGGGGGCTTCACAAACTGACTATCATTCATGTACACTCTATGAAAGCAAAATTCTTATATGGCAGCCGGAAAAGAAACTAACTTCGAAAATTTTCTGAAAATCTAAATGTGTCAAAACACTTCTCAAAAGAGGAGAAATTTTTAAGGCTTATTTTATGGAGGGAACTCAACAGTTTGACTGATCACGGATGAATTCAGGATCTTGAGTTATAGAAACTTATCGTGCATCAGCTGAAGTGAAAGAGTCTGCGAATCCAGTAGGCCTGGCAGGAATACTTCCCCTGCTATCATCCATATTTGTGTAACTATTTCCCTTGCTTTTATACGATTCGTTTTGCCAGCCCTTCAACATTTCTCTGAGTGGCAGATTGAAATCGATGCCTGAACAATCTGGTATGTCATCATCGAATGGCTTCCATTTGTCAACAAGTGGGGCGAGCACGCTCACAGCATGCCCCATATCTGGCCTATGGTTTGGATCTCTTGCTGTACAGTGCCCTGCAAGATCGGCTATGACACTAATGCTCTCAAAAACCTCTTCGTTTTCATAGATATTAAGAGACGGATCAATTGCTGCCATTAGAGTCTCTGGACTTAATTTTATTCTCCAAAACCATTCAGCTAGATAACGACTCTCTTCAGATCGTTCCTCATCAAGTGCCATTAATCCAGTCAGAAGTTCCATAAGTACTACGCCGAAGCTGAAGACATCCACTTTAGTTGAGACTTTCCCTGTCACTGAGTTGGAGAATCAGGAAGGCTCATTAATTATCAATGATATGAAGTCCTGTTTTATTCACTTTCAATAACATTCAAGCACATAGCATCAAAGAATATTACAGTTGAGCCAACATATTGCAAATTGTAAGCAGTGAATACAACAAAAAAAGAAGGCAATGTCAGCTACAATCTGCCACTTAATGACAACACTGAATCCTAAGAACATGTTCTGTTCATACAAATAATTGCAAAATACATTGATCAAAATGCTAAACTGATWTTTATCATACTTTGTCAACAACTATATGTATTGAAAATTTGAAACAATAAAAAGCACATAGGAGAATAATTCAAATGATGAATGTAACATACCAGCATATTCAGGAGCAAGGTACCCAAAAGTTCCAGCAAGCCTAGTTGCGACAGACCTCTCTCTATCAGGAGCAAGTTTCACCAGCCCAAAGTCAGAGACTTTAGCCCTGAACTCATCATCAAGGAGAATATTGGAAGATTTAAGATCACGATGTATGAAGCTTTGATGTGCGAGGGTGTGAAGATATTCCATCCCTCTCGCAACATCCAAAGCAATAGCGAGTCTCCTTTTCCACGACAAAGGTGCCAGATCATGGTCCTTCCAATGGAACAGATGCTTGCTTAGAGCACCCTGAGGCATGTATTCATAAACCAAAAGCCTCTCATTGTCTTCTATGGAATAACCAAAAAGTGACACTAAATGTCGGTGTCTGACCTTAGACAAGACGGCAATTTCAGCCTGAAATTCATCCAATTGCTTGCTGATAATCACTCCAGCCTCCATTCTCTTAACAGCTATTTTAGTCCCATCGTCAAGTTTCCCCTCGTAAACAACTCCAAACCCACCACGACCAAGCTGATTCTCTGGTGAGAAATTATTGGTCACTTTACGAAGAACCTGGACTGATATAACCAAGTTTCCAGATTCGATTACATGAGAATTAGAATTTGCTATTGCGCTGCTGTTTCTACTCTCAGAACTACTTCCAGTTTGGGTAAATAAGCTTCCATTGTTGCTTGAGACTGCAACCTTAACCACATTGTCTGGATTATCAGGGTCCTTTGGATGAACAACCACYGAGCAAGGTGCTTCCAAAGTCGCTTTATTCTTCTTACAGCAGAATATGTAACACAGAATTGTTAATAGAATCAACACAACAGCAGCAGAAATAGCAGCACCTACTATAATGAAGGTGAGTCTTTTGGATTTTGGAGGTCCGGTGTCCTTGTCCGAAGAAGAAATTGCACTATTATTAGGGGCAACACCAGGGGTATGATGTCTTTCAGGTGAAGGAGATCTCACATTTCCACGAGATGAGACAGGGGGTGATGGACTAGGTAGCGGGATTGGTGGGCTGCTAAAGGATGGTGGATCATCAGCAGGTGGTGGAGATTTCGCACTCTTGTTTGCGCCAAGCAAGGGATTTCCATCAATTAAGACTTTAAGACCAGGATGAAATTTAGGCAATGGAGGCTCAAAATTATTTTGGCTCACATCTAACAGTGTCAAAGTCTTCAACTGAGTAAGATTTGCAGGTATTTTGCCAGTTAGATGGTTTCCTGCCAATCTAACTTGGCGCAACGAATTTAAGTTGCCAATGGAAGGACTAAGAGTGCCATTAAGCTTTCTATTAGGCAAATTAAGAACAGCAATACTGGAATCAGGAGTGCAACTAACACCTAACCAAGGTCCTTCACAAGGATCATTACCAGACCATTTAGAAGCAAGATCAATAGGATAATTGATGCCACCAAGAAAGTCTAATAATGCATTAACTTGTGGTGCACATTGTGCACCAGGAGTTTTCTGACAAAATGAGTTGAAATCATATGAAACATTACCAGCKTTGAACTTAGGAATTGGACCCATCAACATATTGTTGTTCAAATCCAATTTTTCCAGCTTCATTGAGGCTAAGCTTTTAGGGATCACACCAACAAGTTGATTCCTATTGAGATTAAGATCCTTCAGCCCTTGTAAATTCCCAATGCCTTCCGGGATCGCCCCGCTGAAGTGATTCCCATGAAGCCAAACCTGAGAAAGAGAAGGCATTGTAGCAATGACATCAATAGGACCACTCAAACCCTCATCTTCTTGATCATTCAACCATAAAATTTGCAACTGGGAATTGTTGAAACTCATTGGTATAACCCCAGAAAGCTTATTATATGACAGCCTTAATACAACAAGAGATGGCAATGAACCAAGAAAATCAGGTATTGGACCAACCAAATTAACACTGGTCATTGAAAAATTAGCCAATTGGGTTAATTTCCCTACATCATCAGGCAATGACCAACCTGTTGTTGCATTAAGAGGGTTACTATCCAATTCCAAAACCTGAATGCTAGTAAGACCCTGAAAGAAATCAGAAGGGATTTCATCAAAATTGTTGAAATCCAAGTATGCATATTCCAAATTTGACAACCCACTAAAAGTGGGTAACTTCCCATGAAATTTGTTCCTTTGAAGACCCAAATTTGACAACTTTGAAAGCTTGTTAAGGTCACTGGGAAGTGTGCCAACAAGCCCTAAACTCTGAACTTGTATTTGTGTGACCCGATTACCCGAACAAAAAACATGCTTCCATTTGGACCCACATGGGTCATCACCATTGTTTGGCCATTGAAGAAGTTCTGGATTTTCCAACCCTTTTCTGAATTCATTCAGAATTCTCAAGTCACTTGGATCAGTCACACCGCAAACCACTGAAATCAATGATAAACCCAACAACAATGTGATTATTCTTCTAAAAATCAAAACTTTCTGCATTATCATCCCTTTTTGATGAAAAATGACAGCAATTCAACAAATTCCCATTGATTATCACATCAATGTGAGAGGATTCACATGAAAGTGTGATCAAGAAATGAACTTTTTTACAAAATTTTCAACTGAAAATTCTGGAACGTAAGGGAGTACAAAGATGAGCGTAATGGGGATTAAAGTGTTAAACCCTGTGTAACGTAAGGAATTTTGTACAAGTAGATGATTAAGATGAATTCCACAACATAAAAAAGGAAAGAAGGGTGATTAA
Source organism: Bassia scoparia (assembly GCA_008642245.1). NCBI lineage: Eukaryota > Viridiplantae > Streptophyta > Magnoliopsida > Caryophyllales > Amaranthaceae > Bassia > Bassia scoparia. The sequence continues at coordinate 42,999 of SNQN01001379.1, forward strand.
AATTAACCGGGAATATAAATCATGAAGAAGATCATAATTTATGATTATTCGTGATGAAATTGATCTACTTTCTATAATGGAAAATTTGAGATTGATTTGGGTTTACAAAAAGAAAGAAAATCAGAAGAATTTCATGGAAATGCCGTACTTCAATTTCATGAGCTTAATAATGTAGACAGTTGAGAGTGTAAACAGTGACAAAAGTACTTCGTAGTAGAAAAATCAAAAGAAAAAGTGGGTTTATGTTTTAATTAAAGTATTTAATTACAATAGAGAAGAGYTACAAGTTTGAATATGTCTTGTGTCGAGCATGTGCATGGTAATATCGGTTGATCTATTCTACGTATGTASCTAGCTAACTAGTATAATCACGAATTCACGATAATCTACGAAACAGAATGGGTATAATACTATAATCGGTTGTAGACTTATATACGGTGTGATTTGGCGGTATGGGTCATACGTCACAAGTTACTAAAGAAAACAAAACAAAACAACAAACAACAGAAGCTTCTTACAGATCTTGCCGACACACGTCAGCCTTGTTCGTCCTCTCATTAGGATCTGCGTTCGACATGTGTGCTTTTCGTTTTTTACTTCTTCTTTATATTTTAAGGTTTTATTTTAGGATAACTACTACAAATTCAGTTAGTATACCAAATAAATACCATATTGCTGCACATATTATGTGGATAGTCTACCCATTACTCCATACTAAATAGAAATATTAATATATTATCSATTATAACATAATTAAAATTGGAAATATTATGGAATATGACAAAAATTAACGAGCGTTCATTTGATAAGATAATTAAAAGTGAAAATATTAAATGAATATAGACACTAATTACATCAATTGATGCGTAATTTTGTCACGTACTCCGCATTTCAAAATGTATACATTAATTTTGTTTTTATCGTCTAAACTCTAAAGCCTTGAGCGTCCGCTAGCAAATTAAATTGTCATGGTCCTCATGACATTTAACATATTCATATTCAAATAATATACTCCCTTCATATCAAAATAAACATAACAATTTGACATAAATTAACATTACTTTTAAAAAAAATGAAATTGTAAAAGCTTGTCTTCTTGTGGAAGAATAGTGGGGGGAAAAGTCTTAGAAATGCAAGTTGAGTTGTGGAATTAATAGAATGGCATTTGAGATCCTTTCTTTATGGTAGACTCTGTTTGTTTACTTTTGCCAAGGCAAATCTTGATACTTTAAAATTTAATCTAGTATTTCCCGCTTTTCACTTTCATGTTTGTTCTCATCAATCGAATCATCATCATCATTCTATTTCATTCACAATTTTCTTAAATCACAAAAGTCCACGTTTGTCTACAATCTATCATGATGGACACTGATATACATACAAGTCTTGTACGGAGTATGTGGTTCCAACATACAACACCAATATATATTAAACACATCACTCAAATTTTAGTATTTTTAAAATAAAAAGAAAAATTGAGAGAGAAATGAAAAATTAGAATTAATGYAAGTTAGGTCCCGTTATTTAAGTCAATAAAAAGTTGACAACTTACTTTGTATGTYGAGGCTACATACAAGAGTTGTATGTGTAGTCTTTTCCATCATGCTCAGTTATATGTGCCTTTCTTTTTCCAACATGATTCTCATAGCATAAAATTGTGGCAAAAACTCAAAAATGGATTTAAAATTAAAAAAAAATGTTATGAAATGTAATAGATAATASTAAATATAAATAAGAATCACATAGGAGCATTTTGTTGGGAATCACAAGTAAACGTGTATTTTGTTGACTTTTTGACCAGACTCCCGGTATAAGATATGATTTTTGTTAGAAATCTCAAATTAACATGCATTCAACGAGCATTCTTAATATTATGCCTTGAAGAGGACTCGAACTTCTTGGAAATCTAGGGGTAAAGTATTGTTTRGGTGAGAGCCTAAAGAGCGGTACCAAATCAAGAGCAACAAAGTTGTGGCTMGTTATAGGGCTACACTTGCTAAAATGTAACRTTATCTAACATTGTTCGTAAAGGTTACAATTTTACAGTCGTCTATTTTGGAGTGTTTTTTTTTTCRAACAAGTCAATGACCATATGATGTTTAGATTATTATATTAAAAATGTTTATAAGGATTGTCCTCGGCTCATGTGGTAAGAGCGAAAATGTTCATAAGAATTGTCCTCGACTCATGTGGTAAGAGCAAGGACCCCGGMGTGATTCCGTGTGTTCAATTCTTACCCCTAACATATTTGGGATTCCTCTCCCCCAACTGTAGTACTGTTCAAGGCCCATTTCAAAGAAATAGAGAAAGAGCAAATGCAAGTACAATAATTTCGAAGTGCAATGTCACTATTAATACATTGTCTAGTAAAGTCATCATATTCAACATTTCATTGATTGATGAAGACCCCATTTTTATTCCTAACCATCAAAAGTTTCATTGATGTMTCTTTGTAAAGTATTGAGGCCCATGTTTGTCTCCTAATTATTCCGTTGAATCAATCATCAAATTTASAATTCAAAGCATGCTCAATAACAAAAACAATGCTGCGAGAATTTTGGCTTTTATTTTACCATGAAAGCTTTGATATTATTATTATTATGTGCATGAATCTCCAATGTATCATTGCAGAAAATCACAAGTGCACAAGGCTATATTATCATCATCACATAACCATCAATCGAATTTTTACTGGCTCAATTGGACCATTTTTTTTTTAATGAATTTCCCCTTGTTCCGAACAAGGGGAAACTCTTACAAATAATACTTGTAAAGAAATGACGAGTAACTTGTGATACGCGTGTTACAATTTGTGTTCATAACAACTATGCATAGGTAATCTCTCTGGACYACTGGACATGATAGTCACATATACTAGTCGAGGAAAATTCTCTAATTTATGCATGACCTTTAACTTGAAGACGCTTTGCTACCAAGCAAATTGCACAAGTATCTCTCGACAATGTCGAGGCCACAAAGCTCCTTGACCACTGGCATGGTGGCAGGGACACTTAATTGAAAGGATGCATCGTATTTATGACCGTTGATGCCATCCCACGAAGCAAGCTGCTTTCTGGCTTCTTGGATGGCTGCTCTGGTTGCACAGTGGACTGTTGCTGCAAGCAGCAATGGTGGTTCTCCAGATGCTGCAAGTTGGCCAAACATCAATAATGGCGATATTGTTTTTTCTATTATACAAAGTAAAATCTAGCAATGGGTAGTCATTTGTCATCAAGAAATTCAGTTACAAACTTGACAAGCTATAATAGAGTTTTTGCAAAACATTTATTTCCTTAAATTATTAGTCCACGAGTCAATTATCCGTGAGKGCATTTTTGTCGTGAAGAAATTCAACCATTGGCAACAAATAATATATCATATCAGTGGTAAAGAAAAAAGGATTGTGCAAATTGGCTTAAGGGATAATTTCAAGAGATCTCTCTTTGGATAAAAAGCGTGGTAACAAATGCAAGTCGTATGAACACACCTTTAGATGAGAGAACACGCTTCTMATGATTTCCGCTGTTCATTACTTCAACATTCAGCTGTCTTGGAATGGTATCAATCGTTGGGATCTCATATTTCCATGTGCTATCAGCAACCACCAGACCGTCAGGATCACTGAGATACTCTTCAAGCATAAYAAAGCCAATACCCTGAACAAAAGCCCCTTCAATCTGCACAAAATGCAAAAACATAAAATTATATTGTGCATAAGGTCAAGACTAAAGCCTACAAATAGTTCAGATACATATTTTGAAATCACCTGTCCAACATGCCAAGGGAAAGACATTACAAGTATTATAAGTATTATATTTAATTGAAGCAAGCAAAAACGAGTCCATAACCAACCTGCCCCAAATCAACAGCAGGATTTAGACTTTGTCCYCAGTCATAAATGARGTCTGACTGCAAGATAGTCGTTTCTCCGGTAAGAAGATTGATCTCTACCTGTTAAAAGAGARTAGTATCATAAGAATTCGACCTTGAAAAAGGATCAGATAATTCTTAGGTGACTTAATTTCTTCACAGGCAAAATAATGATGTGCTCGATTTGCCTGAGAGAGACAAGTGAATATTGACGATCACAATGGAATAAAGAACAACCCCTTAAAAATTAAGARTTTTACAGTTTTACATAGTTGTTCTTAACAAAATTCACCTCACTAACAGCAGCTCCATAGTTTAGATATCTCATGGAAGTTTTTTCAGGTACAAAATAAGTGCTTGCTGACAAATTCACAGCTTGCATTCCCGCCTGCATTAAGAAACCAATATTGAGAGCTGTTACAGTGTTACCAATATTTTCTACATAAGAGATAAAAATTATTGACTCTAAGTAACGGAATAAATTACAGATAGTAAAAAAATAAAAAAATAAAAAAATAGAAGAGATGAACATTATCTATGTCGCTGAGGATCTCATTCATGGAAGAACTTGGATAACTACTTACCTGTAAAATCAGTGTCTCCCAGGTAACAGATGATCCCATTTGTTCCTGCAAACTCTCTTTGAGGGGAGTTAATCTCTCAACCAATGTATCGCAGCAGATCCTAACAGCCTCACAGCTGCACTCAGAGGTWGTGCTTCCAGCAGTTTTCCCTCCTTGTACCATGCTTAATGTATCTGCTTGTATAACACGAACCTTATCTAAAAGCTCATTGCTTCCAGCACACTTAATCAAACTCAAMGCAAAAGCAGCCATCTGTTTCACTTTGGTCCATAGACCCTGACCAAGCTCAATACCTCCAACTTCCACAGATATAGACCCATCCGAAAGAATGCTGACTTTAGCTGGGATTGGTCTTAGCATAACACCATACACAATGGGTAACCTGGATATGCCCTTCTTACGCCACTTATTAGAGTTGTTAAACTGATTTACCATTTCTTTTCTCTGTTCAAAGTTTGACAATGAAGATATCTTATCCCAAATTAAGGGCAAAGTAAATTCACCAGACTCTGGGGCATAATCCTCATAGAAAAAAGTTAAGCTATCAAATGTGTGGAAATTTTTTTCTCTAACAACATCAWCATCCATCATAAGGGTTGAAGCTACATGTTCAATAACAGCTTCTGCAATAAAAGAACCTTGTACCTGACCAGGAGCTCGCACRGCAGACTTACTTGTATGATTTGTCTTGCATAATTTAATGTCAAATGATAAAGCCCCCCAATCATACTTCCTGAGTGCATTCACTATGTTTCGAGGCATCAATGGGCTGATATCTACTGATGTACCAGCATTAATCAAGATCTCAAGATGTAAGGCTGTAACCTTCCCATCAAATGTAAATCCCACGCTATAATTGATTTTCATTGGATGCCTTCCTCCTGCCATTATCATATCAGTTTTGCGATTGAGATACATCCTGACAGGACGACGAAGTTTGTATGCTGCTAGTGCACAAGCTGTTGCTACCTATAAGACAATAAATATTGAGTTATGAATCATAGAAAGGTGGAGGTGAAAGAGTGAAAGTGAACAAATGATATTTTCTTTATGAAATGACTGACTTTATTCCTTTCACAAAGTACTAATAAACTAACAGAATATCTTTTGGGTAGACATAAAAATGAGGCATTGCAAAGTGATATTCAACATCCAATATAATTTGTTCAACTGAAATCATAGATAAAAGTGTGTTTGGGTAGTTTATTTGTTTTCCTAATTTCCTATTGTTGTTTTGCAAAGATAGAAGACAGATCAAGTTTGTTTTATCAATTTACCATCAATTGCTTTTTGAAATACTCATAGACTAACAGAATATCTTTTGCTAATAATATTAGATTAGAACATCTCTAGTGTAGTGAAAAATGTGAATTTTTTAAATAAATATTGCTAATTAGTGTCGGACTCAAAATTACTTAGTTTGCTACCGTCCGTGTAGGAGTGGATGGTAGGTCGATTTTTTGAACCATAAATAGCTATTCGGATGAGTGTTTTCAGGGTGGGAAAATGCTACAGAGTACTAGACATGGTATTTTAATTTAGATAAAACAACACGGAGAGTAGTGTTTTTCATGTGGTTAATCTTTCGATTGTTTGACTAATTGATTTTTAATAGCATGAAAAGAATACTCTAAGCAGTGTATTATAAAACGAAACTCTAAGTAGCATTTTTCTCAAAATTCAAACGATAGCATGAACAGCAGCAATATTTCGATCGAAAGTAAAAAAAAAAAAAAAAAAAAAAAAAAAAAAAAAAAGAGGGAGGATGGGGAGAGGGGCTGAATCTGATCCTAAATTATTTGGCAAATAAACCAAATTGAAAAAATATTCATTTAGTTAGCATTAGTAGGTTAAATTTGAATTTTAGCATCAGGAAACTGAAAATTGTAAAAAACACAATCAAAATACTTACAGGCAATGATTTATGGCTTTTCCACCAAAACCACCTCCGACCCTCCTTGTGATGACACGAACATTATTTGCAGGAACTCCAAAGACGCTTGCAATGCACTTGTGTAGATTCGACCTTGAGTAGAACTATAAAACCGTCATGCAGTTATCTTCATCTGGAATAGCAAGGGCAGTTTGATTCTCCATATAGAAATAATACTGGAGGGGAGTCTGATCTACACATATCACCAAAGGAAGTCAGAACAACATTGACTTCTCTTGATTTTTGAACACAATTAAGTTTAGACATCAAGCACAAGATAAATACCTCAGCTGAAAGTATTTTCTGGTCAGCTTTGGCCATGCCCTTGGCAAAGTCACCTACTGGTTTAGGGCACATAAAAGATGGGATTTCAAAAAAGCTACTCCTCTCAACTGCTTCTTCGACTGTCAAGATTGGTGCCTCTACATTTTCTATGTCATACTCAACGACTGCTTTAGTCGCTGCAATATCAGCATGTTTCTGTGTATCTGCCACCTATAATGATCTAGCGTAACTGAGTAAACCTCAAGATATAAATTCAGAATAAAAGCAGGACTGAAATATTGATTGACTTACAACTAATGCAATGCGTTCACCAGCACACCTTGCAAAATCATCAGAAAATAATATCTCGCTACCAAACATTGTTTGTGCTCCTACATTCTTTCCATTATGTGGTATYTCTTTATAGGAAACAATGTCAAAAAATCCTTCAGGAGAAGTTTCAGACTCGAATCTCACACAATTTATCTTTGCCAATGGCTTTGTACTATATACAAATGCTCCATGAAGACATTCTTTTGGAGAGGGAATATCATCAACATATATAGCCTCACCTGCAAAAGGTATTTTAATGAATATTGCACAATAAAATATGAAAAAACAATAAAGAATAAAAAAACAAGAGAATCTGTAGATGTATGAGAAACACAGAAGTATGATATCATAGCCTCATAGGAGTAATAACTCAGATTTTATTAAAGTCAGGCATGATTTGTGATTCATGGCCATCTCTAACTTACATAAATTTATCAAGCATATTCCTATTAGAATCCAAATGTAAAAGTAGAAAAAGAAATGGATGCATCCATAACATATTCTCTGCATATTCCATACCACCAGAAAACTCAGTGCGGAGTCTTTCGCACATTGAAGATAATAGGTTAGCTTCAAAGCATTTTGTATACTAATAGAAAAGATTATCGAAGGAAAAGAAACAAAGAACATACAGAAGAAAGATTTAACTGCACCAGCTGCTTACTATAAGAATGAAAAGGGATGAAATAATGGAAAGTGATCATTTGATATTTATTCAATCTACAACTACACTAAAAAATTACCACAACAATGAAACCAGTTCAATTTGGTGTCAAGTCAAGCAAGAGCATCAATCTATGAGTAAACAAACACAGACCATTTAAAAAAGTTTAAACAAACCAGATGCCTGGAGAGCAGCTCCAGTTTTGACAATGGGCATCCCGACAGGATGATACTCCGTGCCTGGCACTATTACCTGCTTTGCAGGTAATAACAGAGGTTGTGTGTTGTACCCTTTCATTTGATATTCTGTCCTTGACAGAGAATCAATGCATCCATTCAACCCTAAACTGGGAGACAGAACATCAGGTTCAATTAAAGTGTGTAGAAACTCAAAAACAAATGCCTCGGCTAAGCTTGTCCGGTAGCAAGAATGTGAAATGCCATCTTCAGGCACCACAACATCTTGAATTAGATTTATTGTTTTGTGGAGAACTTCGTGGTTAAGTTTTTTTCCACTTAAAAACTCTTCAGCTTTTCTAGCCCGCACTGCATGCTTAACTCCATAAGCGCCAAAGGCCAACTGAATTTTGTTCACCATGAAGCCATTAGCAGATTCAGCAGGATAAACTTCAGCAAAGAAAGCAGCATTCAGAAAAGCTAATGCATTCCCAAGAGGGCGCGGAGCTGCTCTATAGGTCTCAAACATGACTTTACAATTTGATCCCAAGGAAGGTTCCCAAATCGGAATCTTGACACACACAATTACACTTTTTGAATCTAAGGGAGGTCTTGCCAAAAATTCCTCCAATTTAACAGTCTCCCTTTTTGAGCTGCTTATGAGCTCCACACTAGAATCTACGGCTAAAAGTACAGTAACAATGTCAGAAGGAAAACCTAACCTCTGTGCCATAACTAAATTTCCTCCTATGCTCGCTGAGTTTCTAATGGACCCAGAAGCAATTTTTTCAAAATGGGCAGCAATTTTCTTCAGCACTGTTGTACTGCCTTTACTCAGCCTAACTTTGCCACCCTCCTTCAGTACTATAATAGCCTTAGAGATTGATACAGCTGCTCCAATTCGGAGGCATGCAGAATCTCTTTCAACCATAGAAAGTTCGGGAATATACCTTAGGTCTATGTAAGTATCATACCTTTCCAGTTCCTTATAGTAACCTGCACCAGTATTGCTAACAACTAGTTTGACACGACCCTGACCCACATTGTTAATCTCACTCCTTTCCAGCTTCCTGTGGAGCTCCTCAATGCTTAGAGGGGTATGCCAAGAATATTTTCCCGAGTCCAATAGCTTTTTAAACTTTATTTCGTTCTTCAAATAATCAGGAAATATCAACATCTTACAACTGCGATCATAAACAGGTAACCTGCTCATCTTAATGTCCTTATTCTCATCCTTTTGCCAAAATGCATTAAAACCTAAATCCTCAATATCCACATCTTCTGCAAAGCTTTTGCAAGCATCAGCAATTGGTCGATATCCAGTACACCTACATAGGTTTCCAGCTATGGCCTTCTCTGCCTCAGAACCTTTCAGTTTTGAAAATCCATGAGGCGGTTCTGGACCATCACTCTTCTCAGCATTGATAAGGGCCGAAAAGAGAGAAACACACATTCCAGGGGTACAATAGCCACACTGAGAGGCATGGAAGCCAGCCATTCTTTGATGAATTGCATGAAAACCTTCTTTTTGACTTCCAAGGCCTTCAGTTGTAGTAACAGAACAGCCATGTATACTGCAAAGAAGTGTTAGGCATGAATTTACCGTATAATCATCAACCTCATCACGTACAGGGTCATATTTGGATAGCAGCACAACACAGGCGCCACAACCACCTGCATTTATTGAAAGTGAACAGTCYAGTCAGAAACAATCTAGCTCCTAGATGTTATCTTGATTTGAACATAAACACAATCAAKCAGATTGTAAGATGCAATTACACACACAATAACTGGAGCTAGCAAAATATGCACGCATATTCTCCTGTCCTGCTGTCCATTTGGCAAACAGTATAGGGAGTTWAAATCTGTCAATGTAGGACATATATATACACTATGTAAAGTCGCAAAATAATTGCATAACCACAGTTTAATCCTATCCTTAAAGGAATAACTCAATCCATATTTCCTTTCCACCAATGGAGAAAAGGTCAGACTTTATTGGGTAATCCATTTAACATTTGGGAACCTTCCCTTTGGATTAGCCTCCGCATAAAATTTCATGAAATAGGAAACAAGCAACATTCATGGYAAGGTCCACATATGCCAAATTGCAAAATGGGAACCTTCCCATCCAATGAAAGTTGATGCTCACACAAAATATAATCRCTGACTCCCTCCGTTCCAGTTTGTTTTTTACGTTTCCTTTTTTGGTGTTCCCTTTTATTCTTTACATTTCCTTTCTCATAGTTTACTTTTTTACCCATTAATGTTACTTTTACTCCTAAAATAATTAATATTACCCCTTACTTATTTACTCATCATTCTAGATTTTCCACCCAAACTTATCTCATCCCTTCTTTTGTAAATATAAAAWGATTTACTTTAATTTTATTGCACACATCTCAAACAAATTAAAAGAATAATACAACTTCCAAGTAATATTAACATAATTATCCAAATACTAATTTCACTTAATTGACATGTAATTCTACAAACGTAAAAAACAAACTGGAACAAAGGGAGTAAGCTCCAGAAACTCCAAAAGAGGATTCCTAAACCCATACAAAAATCACTCATGTCAACTATACTGATTTTTCATGAAAGTATCAACAAAAGGCTTCAAAATTGCAATTAATCATTACTTCAAGTGCCAAAAAATCAGATTACTAGCTCCAACAACACAATAGTCAAGAAAGTGGAGCACTAAGTCATAGTTTTCAATACAAAAAGACAGTAAACAAATAATGACTTAAAATTGATACAAGTGCCCAAAGTTTCATTTCATATTACTAGCTCCACCAAACATAATAGATAAGAAAGTGAAGCAACAAGTTACAGATGAAGTCTTTGTTAGTAATRAAARAAAAAGATGATGTCTTTGTTAACAGATAATAACTCCAAACATCATGGGTGGAGAAGTGAAGCAATTAGCCATGTACCATATTAAAACAGTGTTTTCTTCATTCAATGAAACTTAAAGATAGAATTCTTTATTAAGATAAGAAAAGAGATGACTAAAAAAAAGGGCTTACCTTCACCACAACCAAGCTTGACACTCTTAAAACGAGTATTAGAACGCAAAAATTCAAGCAAAGTAGTTGATGGGTCAATGCTTGGAATCTCAAATCTTTCACCATTTACAGCAAAAACTAGATTCCCACCTCCCATGTTTTTCTCCATTTTCTGCTCCATTTTTTTCCCCCTTTTTTGGAGCACTRACAAGTCACAACTCCAAAAACAGTAACTTGAGATAAGTTAATCATGCTCTAAAAAAATCCCAGAAAAAAACAATGGATGTCACCATCACTGAAATTAAATGGACTGTGACACTTCCTCACATGCAAAACACGATGTCACACTTTCAAGGGCATTTCTTCTTCATTAGTGTAACASCCACCATGATYACCACCACCACCACAAACCCATTTCAATAACCACCATAAAACAATCCTTGATTTTGTGGGATGGAGGCGGTGGAATTCCACGTTGGTGGTGGTCATTTCTTAGATGGTGGAGGGAAAATATGGTGGTTGGTTTAGAATTGGGGAACTTTTAAACAATCTCKAARATTGTTTAGATTTAGGGGTATGCTAAATGGCTTTTTAGTTGATTTTTGGCTTTTGATTTGTCAAATGGTAGTAATAATGTTGTAAAAGTATTTTGTAAAGCGGACTTTCATTAATACTAATGAAAAATAACCAAATATATGATAATTTTCATATATTTTTGTGTAACCTTAACCAATTTTATAGTAACTTTTTATTATTAAATATTAAAGTTATTATAAAAGTGATTAAAGTTACCTAAAAACGTATTAAAGTTATCGTACATTGGATAGTTTTTTCATTAATAAAAAGTTACACAAAAAAATTGTTAAAGTTATTATTTATTACACAACTAGTCCTTATAAGCACACGATACGTGCGTGTATTTATAAAAATGTTGCATTGATATATGATTTGTAGTTTTGTACTACTATGAATTTTTTCTTTGTGATTGAATCTTAAATATAAAAAATAACTTAGTTGATGTTGATTAACTCATTGTTTGCTTGATCATTATAACTTTCTGGTGTTAATATGTATCCGGGATTAGCAAATAGTTTAAGTTGGATTTTATATAAATTCAAAATATAACTTTTTCGTTGTCACACACTAATAATTAGATATAGGTGATTTGATGGTTTCAATTATTGAAATTTTATTTTATGTATCAATCGATTGATTATGTAAATAAATTAAATAAAAGTGAGCATTCAATTGATCTAATTAGTTTGGGAATTTATAATTTTTGTTGATTGATAAAAACTTTCCTTTTCCTTTAATTAGGTTACATTAATTGATAATCTAATTATGTGTCATATATTTGAATTGAATAAGTAACCCTGTTAAACAATATGGCAAGTTTATACATAAATTAATTGTGTATTATGTAATATCCTTAAGTATGATGATGGGTGGATTAGTAATTTCAAAGGGGACACCATTGCTCCCCTTCACTTATATAATAGAGATAATATATTAAAGTTACTCTAATTAGTAATTATTTTTATTGTTCATTAATATATATTTAATTTGAAATTTTTTACTTTCATACCATCATGTGATGTGATCATTTGAGTGATTTAATTATAATTACATAGTAACGAGAAATAAAAAATAGTAATTTGATATAAAAGTAACTTGAAATGGTTTTAAAGTGACTTATAAGTTATAACAGATTTATGATAACTATTAGTAGTTTTAGTGTAACTTTATCAATCCGTTTTTCAATAAACTAACGTGAGTCCGTTTTATTCTAAACTTTGTCAAAAATGTTTGATYACTAGCTTGTCGATTGACTTTTTAGTCATATTTTCGACCAAAAGCCAAAAGGTACTTGGAGTAGTTTGACTTGTTTAATACTTCGTATAATYTTACCCTTTACCCCTAAATTGTTTACAATTAATAATTTATAATTAGTATTTCATCCGTTTCGATTTGTTTTTTACGTTTGTAAAATTGCATGTCAATTAAGGGAAATTAATATTTGAATAAATTATATTAGTATTACTTGGAAGTTGTATTATTTTTTTTAATTTGTTTGAGATGTGTGCAATAAAATAATCTTTTTTAGGGGTAAAAGTAATAGGGAAATGCTAAACATGGGCTATGGATAAGAAGCTAAAAGTGGAAAGAAAAAGTTCAAATAAGCATTAAATATCTCAAACAGTGTGTAATTTTTTTTTCTAAATTATTTTCACTTTAAGAAGTTTATTTAATTCTTATCCATAGCCCTTAGGGTMATATTTAACATTTCCCAAAGTAATATTAATGGGTAAAAAGTAAAGTATGAAAAAAGAAATGTAAAGAATAAAAGGAAACACCAAAAAAGGAAACGTAAAAAACAAATTGGAACGGAGAGAGTAATTAATAATTAATGATTAACAATTAACGATTAATCATTAATAATCGTTGTTTCCGTTAATGGAAATTCCTAAATTTTTCTATTATTTAGAAATTTGTCTATTTTTAACTCAATTTTATGCCACCCTTTCTTGGAAAATGAACCATAATTTTAATAATTTATATTTTTTGCATCCTCATATTAATAAAAAGCTTAATCATTATTTAAGATTACTCCCCAAAATAAACTTTCCAACTCACATTTATTTTATTTTCCCATATATACTATTATAAAAAATTAATAAAGTCTTTTCAAGTAAAATCTTATTTATTTAATCCATTCTCTAATTTCAAAGATTCATTTTTCTTAAATCTTTCTCCAATTTTCAAAAACAAACAAACAAAAGACGAAGGGGAAGTAAATATTAT
>SNQN01001379.1:81256-97354 GCA_008642245.1 Bassia scoparia
AGAATTTTTTCGCAAAAACAACCACAGAACATCGAAGAAAACGCACCAAAAAAAAACAAACGAAAAAAAAATTTGAAAACAACACACAAAACAATCGAAGAAATCAAAATCCTATGCAATAAATCCATCAAAATCATAAACACAATCGGAAAGAAAAAAAATAAATTACTCGAAATTCTCAATCAGTAACAATCAATAAAATGAAAAAAATAGGCACAAAAAAAATCGATAAGAAGTATAGAAGAAAGAGCAAGAAGAGAAAAGAGCAGAAGAAAAGAAGAAGTAAAATAAAAAAAAAAAGAAAAAAAAAAAAAAAAAAAAAAATAAAAAAAATAAAATCAATAAAAAAAATAATAAAATAGAAAAAAATCCAAGAAAAAAAAAAAAAACGAATCAAAATGAAGAAACAATGTAAAGGGGTTAAAATATAGGCCAAAAAATAAATCGAAAGTAAAAATAAAAACAAGAAAACGTAAAACACAAACCAGATTAATTTACTTGCAATCGATAAGGAAAAATCTGTATCGAAATGGACGGTGTTGTAGTATAAGCAACCTTGTAGATCGAACTCAAAGTTGGGATGCCAATTAAAGGTGAGGATGGAGAGGAGATCCAAATATAAAGATTTGAAATAGAGAGAGATGCAAATACTCGTAAAAGTGAGATGAGACAGAGAGAGAATGGAGGAGCAAATAATGCTGAGGACACGAAAAAATTGAAGTGAAAGAGAGTAGTAGGAGAATAAAAGGGAAAGAAGGCGCGTGTGGTGTTGCGGGTGGTGGTATGGGTGGACGATTTGGTGGTTTGTTGGTTGTATGTTGTGTGAATTTACAACTGTTAAAATTTAAAATAAAAAAAAAAAAAAAAAATTAAAAAGGTTGGGAGATCCGTTTTTATATCACGGTCTTTCTTACACCCATTTAAGAGATCTGTTTTTTTAAACCAGGTCTCTGATATGGTTTTTTAAAAAACCGATTGATGTGAAATCCGTTTTTATCTTAAGAACCGTGTGATTTGACTTACCGGTTCTTAAAAGTGATGTGTTTTCCCATTTTTGTAGCAGTGTTGCCATGAACCACACACACACACAAGTTCTAGCATTCAAGCTGATTGGGAGGTTTGATTGTCCATCCCTAATCTCATACTCCCCTAGTGAGCTTTCGAAAGCTTTGCAGAACCTTGCATCATGCACAATCTTCTAAATTCTTCTTGCAATGTTTGGACATGGTTCATTGTRAGGCGAACTGTCARAGTTTCTTCTTCTTGCAGACATTCTAACCATTGTCGTTGTGCGAATTCCTAGCAAGGATCGTTCAATTTTTCAATGAACTTTCAATAATGGAACAGTAACAAATGACAACAATGAATTGAAGAACCATTATTACCTTCAAGAAAAGAAAGGATGGGTCTAGATCTGTCAGCCCCAATGGTTGAGTTAAAACTATCTACGAAGTTAGTTTTGTTTTCCTCTGAGCATATTTTGGGGTCAAACTTGTGTTTGCACCACCTCTCCTGGTCTCCCAACTTGGACAACCACACTCTTGCTAGTGGAGTTGCTGCATCAATTGCTTCCATGGCCTTTAATTTKTGAAAGTAAAAGTAATAGTAGCACTAGCTGCCCTCCAAAACAGGGCATACATCAATGGTCCGGGGAACACTGCCTTCCAGTTTTTGGAGATGTGTTTGCAGTACTACCTCACAAAGAAGAAAATGGGGGAAATTGCTAAATATAAACGATCGCAATAAATGAGACAATTAAAAACCCCCAAAACCTCACAAATTCAAACAAAAACAATCAATCAACCAAGAAACCCTAGAAATTAATCAAACTAGGAACATAAACTAACATTCCAAGCATAATTATCAAAACCAAACCAATTACGCAACAACAACATGGACGAAAAAGAGAAAGAAGAGAATAAGCGAAATTACCTTGTAATACGACGAAATCCTTCGCACAATCACTACTACAAAAAAGAGCAAATAGACCGGTTAAAAAGGGGCAAAGAGACCGCATATCAACCGGTCTCTAGGTGAAAGGGCTCTTAGGGTAAGAGACCGGTTAAATTTTGCGGCTTCTTATCATGATCAAAGAGACCGGTTATTACTATAACCGGTTTCTTTGACTGCAATATAAGAGACCGGTTTTTAAGCCATAACCGGTCTCTTTGATGCATTAAAGAAACCGGTTATTACGTATAACCGGTCTCTTTGATGCATCAAAGAAACCGGTTATTACGTATAACCGGTCTCTTAGGTTATATTTCTGAATTAAAAAAAATACATCGAGATGTGAGAAATCCCACATCTCGATATACTTTTACACATGCATGAATCAATAATTCTGGTTGGTATTCGTTCAAGAAAAATAAATAATTCTGGTTTCCAAAAATTATTACACTATAACAAATTACGAAGTTACTTGTACAATGATACATACACTACCAAAAAACACTAAAAAACCATAAGTGAATCCCCTCTGTATTTTGGTATGTATCCATATTACTTAAAAATACATAAAAATATAAGTGATACAAACCATAAGATAATACTACGCACTTACAAAAAAAAATTATATCATCAAAAAATCAAATGAGTTAATTTCGCAAAAACACTTGTTCATTTCTTTAGGAGTTGGAGCTCTTCAACTTCAACTTATTTTATACCTGTAAAAAAAATCATACAAATATAAGCTTATAAACTCATCACGAATCCAGAATTAAAAAGCTTAAAGACTCTAACAACTAAAACCCAGAACGTATTAAAGACTCTAGCAACTAAAAACAGCTATTACAAACTAAATCAATAAATAATAATTTACCAAACACTAAACTCATAAATAATTAGATCTGAAAAAATTGGCAGAACCTCAAACCACAAAAAACATAAACTCAAAAAAAGGAAAACCTGAAAACAAAATCACAAACCCAAAATCCGATCAACAAGTATCAAAATCGAAAATAAAAAAAATCGAAAAATGATCAAAAATCGAAAAACTTTTAAATTAAAAACAAAACAACAACTAACTCATAAAATTAGATCTGAAAAATGGCAAGAAACCTCAAACCACAAAAACATAACTCAAAAAAAAAAAAGAACCCAGAAAACACCAAATCACGAACCCAAAATACGATCAAAGTATCAAAATCGGAAAAAAAATAAAAATCGAAAAACTTTAAAAAAACGAAAAACTTTAAAAAAGGAAAATCAAAAAACACATGCATTGCAAAACCTTAAAATTATCGAATCAATAATCAAAATCAAAACCCTTCAAAAAGGAAAAACAAAAAACACAAAATTAAAATACCTTTCGAAAAAAGCAAATGCGAAAATGTTAACAAGACAAACTCAAATCTACAAAATAAAAAATCGAAAACTCCAAAAAAAGAAAATAGAAATTCAAAAAAAAATCAACGAAATTCAAAATGAATAGGAATATGAAAGGAATATTAAATTTACCTTGATTTTTTTGAAATACGGGAGGATAGGCTTGAGATTGAACAACAAACAAATGAAAGCGAGCAAATTGAAAGTGTGAGAAAACTTGAGCAAATCGACGTTTGAAATAAATGAAGATCACAAGAAAGTCTAGAAGAACGAGAGAGGATTGTGTTGAATCGACGTTGAATCGGCGTTTGGGTTTGTTGGATTTGTGTGAGATGAGAGGAGAGAGAAGAGAGGTGGAGAAGAGAGATGAGAGGGGAGAGAGGCGTAGGAGCACGAGTAGAGGGGTGGAGAGAGAAGAGAGATGTGTTGATGCTGGGCCGAGTATTATACTTATATAAGGCCAGGAGTTATCCAAAACTTTTGCAACGTGTAATGGGCTAACAACAATTAATATTAAAAAAATTAGATAAGAGATCGGTTTTTATTTGTCGATCTCTCACATAGAACTTGAGACTGGTTTTTATGAACCGGTCTCATACATCCATTTTAAAGACGGTTCTTTGTGAATCGGTTCTTTAATAAGAACCGGTTTTCATACACCACCTGGTCTCTTAAAACTGGTTGCCTAATCCATTTTTTGTTAGTAGTGAAATTACAACTGCAAAGTTCCAATGAAGTCGGCAAAAAAACGTAAGTCATACAACCATCAATTGAAGTTAGATTAATGAGGAAAAGTAAAATTATACGAGAATAAGAAGTTAATGCAGAAGCAAAATAGATTCTGGGTTTTGTTGACTCACGAAGAAAATAAAGAAGTACATACTAGCAAAAGGATTGACTTAGCGAAAAAAAAAGAAATTATTGACTTTAAATTGAATAGACTTTAGGGGTAGGTTATAATATCATAATATGGCTTAATTAACCAGGTTAGAACTAATTGGCTTAGTTTAGCCACTAATTTGCCGTCTGTGTGGAATTTATAAAACACGAGGCCACGGTGTGGGATCTAAGAAAATTAGTAATTTAAACACCGCTGTGGATTTTGGAAAAACTCGAGGCCCCATATGGAATTTCCCTATTATTTTCATTTTTCTGTTATTCTATTTTTTAATTTTTTACATTAAGATTTTTTCTATTTTAGGTTTTTTGATCAATAAGACATATGTTTGTAGCAAGGTAAAAGTGGTCTGGCTACAATATTTCCCTTGCTTCTGGTTGAGAGAGGGTTGGGAGGCTTCCCGTCAATGCTACTCGGGAGAGCTTGAACTTCTTTGACAAAAGTACGAACCTTACGCTTGCTTTCCTTCTGAGCCAAGTTAAGGCGAGTCCTGGCACGTTTTTCTCCTTGGCAAGTGTGTCCTGCGCTAGACCAAGGCTTCCTGGCCACTTTCTTGCCCTAGCACTCCAATGTGGCCTTGACACCTGCACCAAAGGAAGATATCCTTTTTGTACCCCTTACGTGCTTAAGTAAGTACGGGAATAAGGATAAAAAGTGTTATTTAAGAAGAGAAAGTAGAGAGAGTTTGGCTCCAGAGTATTAGTGGTGAGATGTTGTGTGTGTGATAGCTTTTTCCAAGTATTTATAGGCATTTTACCTTAACCCTTGGAGCTTAGATGTGTTGACACTTTCACTCCACACCGTTTGATTATCCTTAACTACCGCTTTGGTTAACGGATATCTGATTCTCGATTCTGTTTTCTGATCTGGTTGATTTATAATAGGGCGCTGCCACACTAGGATTGTTTGATCCAGAAATGAGTGGATAGTGGCCCAGTTAGATTACATGGCACATATTTGCCCCTCAAAGACCACCTAGCATTTTGGTTGGAGGGTGTGTTTGACAAGCAGCCTTCGAATTGACTGCTTTTAATCTAGCGAGGTTACTTAAGTCTACTCGGAGTACCATTGATTTTTGTCACGGCTATTTGTCGTGTAGTAATTCAGCTTCAATTTTTTATATTGCACCGGAAAGTTAACTTCAATATATACTCTTTGGTGCTTGCTTGGAATTGTAAAGTAATTAGGCTATTAACTTGTAGCCTTAGCTTGTATGTATGTATGCCATATCAGTTGCAGTTGTTAAGCCATGCATGCGTGCATTACCAACTTTTTGGCTTTGTACTTTTGTATGTGGGCCACTTTGTTTTGTTAGTTGCTTTGGCATTTGGTAGTGCATAGTGTAAGTGAAGTCACGGCATATCACAGCGAAACATCATACGAAACTCAGTCCATTACCCATGATTCTCTTGTACTGCTCAACCTTATTACACTGACATTCTTTGCAGGCTATGGTTGACTTTATAGCTTATTTTTAGCTTTCAATATAAAAATGCCAATAGGACTTAACAAAATAAAGCAACCCCACAGGCACGCTTCAACTTGCTTCGACTTTTTATTTTGTTTCGCCATGTCTATGGTTCCCCTGCTTCATATATAATTATTTAACAACCTCCATTGATAAGTATTATTACATACCACTAACCTGATAATTTCACCATTTGGTTTCCTTCCGAGGGAAGAGCTGCATGCTTTCCTTCACACATTTCCACCTTCGCTCCTTGTGAGTGAGTAACTTGGTCGCCCACATGTGTTTGTGATTATCTTCGCACTTTGTACGTCGCCATCACGTGGTTACCTTCGCACACTTCGCCTTCTCACATTGAGAGGTGATGACCTTTACCTACACATCCCCTTCGCACATTTCACCCTCGCACTCCTCACCTTCGCACCTTGCGAGGTGAGAGACTTGAAGTTGCGACTCAACTCTTAATTTTAGAAAACGGGCCTTCTACCGAGGTTTCCTTCGCACTTGCGAGGGAGGTTGAAGTTGCGAGCTCAAAGCCTTTGAATTTACAAAACGGTGAGCTCGCACGTGCACCTTTGTGGTTCTGCCAAAGTAGGCTCCGAAGTGTATTTGCGAATGTCCATACTTAAACTTTGTTGATGTAGCCGTTTGGTTGCCTTGTTTTGCATCATACGCTTCATCGTCTTCTATGCGAAAGAAATGACTTGTGGAGTAGCTTGCAAGTCCCCTGTTTGACAAATGGAGAAGCTTTTCCTTCCCCTTGAGCTACCCGCGGCTTGGCAATTTGCGCTTCCAATACATCCTACCACAACCACTAGCAGTTGTAGTCGAAAATAAAGCTTTGTAAGTACAATACCTGTGACGATCGAACATCACACATTCGTCTTTGTGAGGGGGACAGAAGGCGGCGACACGAATGCTTGTAAGTATACAAAACTATCGATCTTGGAAGTGCACTGCGAGTTGCTTAAGCCATGAACTCTTGAAGTGATGCGCGACTTGATTACTCGAAAGCTAATTACCTTGCCTTCGAAGTAGTAACTACACAGTCACATGCCATTGGATACTTACATGATTATACTCCGTATGCTAAATACTTGCATGCATTATACTTCTATATTAAAAAATTCATGCAAATTACATGCTTACGTTGAGATCCATAAATAAATATTAATTTATAATATGTAATCATGATGGTGGCCATGCTTTCCTTTTCCATTTGTTGGGATTTTCTTTTTCTTTTTTTTTTATTACAAAGTATACAATACTATTGCAAATAATCATAAAGTAATGCATTGGAATTTCCTCCAATAATTAGTATGGATTATTGGAGAGTAGCATATTGTGGTTGGCCTATTGCTTGGAACTTGTAGGTTGTAGGCTATTTCAAAATGCACAGTGCTTTTCTTTTCCTTGCTAACTAGGCATGATATCAATTATCAGTGGAAAGTAGGAGCTGGCCATCATGAGCCCATGCATGTAATATTATATTAGGATTATTCCCACTTGGTTGCTTTGTTATATGGAGATCGCATAATATAATAATAATAATATAAAATAATAATAATATTAAATAATAATAATATTAATAATAATATAATAATAATAGATTAAAAAATATATAAAATATAATTAATAATAATATATAATAATAATATAATAATAATAATAATAATATTAATAATAAATATCAAATATATAGATTAATAATAATATGTATTTGCAAGTTAGACCTTCACGAATCACACTCACCCAACCCCCATTTTGTTTTTTTTTTTTTTGTTTCCCCCCCCTTTTTTTGGCGGGGGTGTGATTTAGATGAGTTTGTCAACATTAACACTGACGTCGCCACTCGCACTTTCCGGGGCTTAGCAGTTTTGAGCTTTCGAGTCTTGAGGGCCTTGGGGCGACTCAAAAGTGGATCGTTTTTTACAAAACGGTGAGGCTTCGCTCGTCGCACTTTCCGGGGCCTAGCACTTTCGGACGCTTAGCACTTTTCGAGCTTATCCGTGTGCTTAGCACTTCCGATTCTATCCAATGCGTCAGAGATACAGATCTGGGTGACTGACACTTGCAGTTGTTCCCTACGATTTGTGGTGGATCACCCTCTTAAGAACGATAATCTCCAAGCTTTTAGATTCCAAGAATTGATTGCTTGGGCCTAGTTATGGGGTCAATTCAATCAATCATACGATTGCCCTTAAACTTGGGATTAAGTCGAGGGTTCGCACAATGTGAGGGTACTTTTCTCCTTCGCCTTTTATGACATTTTCCCTTCGCAAAACTGATAGAGCGTTTTTCCCCTCGCGGAATTTTATGGGAAGTTTTCCCTTTAGCACGTTTATGGTCGCATGCCCTTCGTTTCGTTTATGGGGTCGCTTTCCCTTCGCGAATTTTATGGGATGTTTGCCCTTCGCGTTTATCAGGGTCACTTGCCCTTCATAGTTAATCCAGGGACGTTGCTTCGCAATTTATCCAGAGTCACTTGGCCCTTCGCTTAGGTTTTGGACGCTTGCCTTGAGCATGTCGTAGAGGGTCGTTTTCCCTTCACGTGAGCCTATAGTTAGTGTAAGGGTTTTTTAGTCTCCACTCGTGTTATCCGGTCACTTGACTTCACTAGTATCCAGGGACGTTGCCCTTCACATTTATCCAGGGTCAACTTGCCCTTCGCTAGTTTTGGATGCTTGCCTTAGCATGTCTAAGAGGTCGTTTGCCTTTCGGCTGCTTTATGGCGCTCGCCCTTTGCGTAATTTAAGGGCACTTGCCCTTCGCAGGTTTTTGGGACTTCGGTGCCCTTCGCCCACAATCAGTAGTTAAGGTCCTTAGGATTTGCTTAAGGCCAACACTTAATGCATTGAATTAATTCTTTATTAGGATGCTTGCCCTTCGCACAATCAAGTAGTTAGGTCCTTAGGATGTTAAGGCCAACACTTATGCGATTTTGAATTAATTCAAAATATTTATGGGAACGCTTGCACCAGTGTTTGCAATATTTTGCATTTTGCCAAGTAGTAATAGTATTCCACTTTGAGACTAAGTCTAGTTTAGCACTCGCTTTGAGGTAAACTTTACAACTATGGCAGGGAGTTTGCCCCCATTTTTTGTTAAATACTTGAGTTTCAAGATTGAAGCTTTCATTCAATCTTTAGCACTCCAAGTCATACAAGCTTCACGTCTTCAGGCTATCAAGAAGGATTTCAAAAAGGCTTTCCTAGTTGGAGTTTGGCCTTGCTATCCTCCCATATCCTATCTAGGATTGGATTAGGAATGGTGGAAATAGTCTTTTGGATGGTTGCCTTGCTTTTTTAATGATCCTCAAGGACCATTGCACCTTCGCGGCTTCCTTATCCTTGCCCCCAGCAATTGGCTTGACGGTGGTTAAATTGCACTTTGAGCTTAATTCTGTCGCCATAGAAATCGGAATGTTGTCGTGTGGGGCACCATCGTTTGATGGAGATGTGTCAGAAACCTTTTGAATCAATTTTCTTCACTTTGGCCTTGAGTGTGCTAAGCGATCCATGGTTCGTTGCAAGGTGAAGCAATCATCATGACATGTCCAATCCTCATGATACTCGCAATACTTGGACTTGTCCCTCAATTGAGGTTTCGAGTGTTGATTGGGGAGGTCTTCTATCGGTGCATCTTTGCCAACTCTGTAAACTGGAATAGATCCTTGGTGTTTTCACCTTGGGGTGTAGCTAAACTTTCTTTCTTTTGACCTTCCCTTTTTAGACGTCTCTTGCCTCCTATGGCCCAGTTGCTAGACCTCTTCCTGGTCATGACCACCGCTTCGGTGGGTCTGACCAGTTGGGATACCTTGGACAGAGGTTCTTTTCTTTTTGCCTTTTCACGGCACAGACTTCCTTCAGCGTGGATCCATCTCTCCGCTTCATCATCAACTCATTTAAACTGCCACCGTTGCCTTGGCATCTGAAACTTGATGGACTATCCTCTTCTAGACCTATGAAAAAATTGCCGAAGTCACTCGGTCTGGCAATCTTGGATTGGAGAGTCATGTTAAGCACTTGACAAGCTTCGCAAACCTTTCATGGGCGTTGTTGGATCCTTCCCATATGCAAGCTACTTCTTCCTTTCTTGGCATTGTCCATGAAATGGTGAGGAAAATACTTGCTAGCTCATTATGTTTATGAATAGAACCGGATTGGAAGTGACTGAACCATCTTTTGCTAAGCCCTTCAGAGTGACCGGGAAGTACTTTACACCAAGTGCTCATCAAGCTTGTGTGGTTTAGCATGAGATTGCTTTGTACATGGCCAGTGATCATCAGGGGCAGTCGTTCCATCATAGCATCACCGAGGGAAACTTGATTTTCTGAGTTGATGGCCATCAGATTGAGCAGAGAAGTAGGGGTTCTTGTCGGCAGGAAAGCGCTTGCATTTCCTTACCCAAAACCCCCCCCATGAGATGTATTGCCCCTGCCCCTCGTCCACATAACACCGCTTTGATGTACCCCCACGTTAACGGGTGGACGGATTTTAGGCTCTTGTGGGCTGAGGCTGGACGCAGCTTGCCCACTGTACTATGGAAGCGACCATGTGTGTTCTAAGGGAACGATGAGATGGGTCATGCAGATCGAGGGTTGATCGGTCAGAGAGTGTTCTTCTTTATCATGAGCGGCTTGCTTAAAGCCTCTCAGTCTCGTTTTTCCAGATTAGCCTACATCTTGGTCTTTCCCTTATATGTTGATAATTCTTGCGAGCGTTCCAGTGAGGGTTTCCCGGATTGCTTCCTCTTTCTCATAAGTGGCCCTGACATTCTTGGCTCCTCACGAGAAGAGACGTCATCTTCACAATAAACCTCATTCAAATTTTGTATGGGCCCCTGCTTGAGGTGGCCTTTCGGGCATAGGTGGCGTTGGCAGGTTTAGGAGTGCTACATCTCCTAACCCTGCCCTTTCTCGCTCCAATGGAACAACTTCTGTTTGAGACATACTTACTTGAGTCTCGTGGAGTAGTTATTATCTTCATTCCTTAGAGTGAAGAGGCACCCGGAGTGTGTTACTCTAGAGCTTTGAGTATGCACGGAGCTACTGCCTGTAACTTTTAGACTTGCCAGCACCAAGGCCTTCAAAGCGCGCACACATTCTCCGCTTGAGATCGTAAGTCTAGCTTTCAAACTCCATCTGTTCAGAGAAACGTTCCCAATTCGCTTTCCACCCCCTTGGTGTTTCTTTCTTAAGTACGTCATCTGAAAACCTACTATCCAAATCTGGCCAGTGACAAGTCGGTGTTATCTCTAGCTGACCGTGAAAAGTGGAACCTGCCAGGTAGGTGAGTTTCTCGTTCGGGTTACTCTCCTTCTTCGGAAGATAGTGTGGATCGTCCTTCGTCGTATTTGGTCATTCCTGAAGCCATTTCTGATTGCCTCCCCACAGCTCTTAATGATTGTTAGAAGATAAAACGTGGCCTACTACCACAATTCCCTTGCTTGCTAGGTTGAGGACGAGGTGGTGGAGGCTTCCCGTCAATCTAGCTCGGAATCTGACTTCTTGGACAAAAGTTACGAACCTATAATGCTTGCCTTTCCTCCTGGCCCAAGTTAAGGCGAGTCCTGGCACTTTCTTCTCTTGGCAAAGTGTGTCCTGCGCTAGACAAGTCCTGGCACTTTTTGCTCCTGGCACTTCCAATTGGCCTGGAACACCTGCATAAAGGAGAATAATCCTTTTGGTATTCTTCCTCGATGCTTAATTAATACGGGAATAAGGATTAAAAAGTGTTATTCAGAGAGAGAATGTTTGAAGAGTTGTCTCAAGATTAGTGGGTGAGAATTTGTGTGTGTTGAATAGCTTTTTCCAGGTATTTATAGGCCATTTTACCTTAACCCGTGGAGCTTGTAGATGTGTGACATTGTCACCATCCACACCGTAGATTATTCCATTACTACCGCTTTGGTGTACGGATTATCTGATTCATCGATCTGTTTTCTGATCTGTTGAATTATAATAGGGCGCTTGCCACCTGGATTGTTTGATCCAGAATGAGTGGAATCGTGGCCAGTAATTTTACATGGCACATCCACATATTTTTTACTGTTTTGATTCTAGAATGTTATAATAGGTGAACATCACGAGTCTTCATCGACTCTTCTATTAAATGTATATACACTTTTTTACATATAGCACTCCTATAGTACTCTGGCTTTCTTTTTAGAGCTTTTCGATGTCACCCCAGACAGCATAAATCGAGTGATTACTCATTCTCTTATAGTTCTAATAGCTCTGTGTGTATTATTAGTTGATCTATTACTTCCTGCAGTTTCGTTAGTCGTCATCTACTTCAATACCTAATGTGTTGAGTGTGTGTGTCGTCTTATGCTGGACCTCATGGTGTGTGCAGCATCTTTGCAGTTTACAATATATGCTCATTCCGTGTTGACTGTGATCAATTGTCTAATACGTCTTCCTAGATCGTAAAATTCGAGTAGTCAAGTTGAATATTTTATATTTTTTCGAGTGCATGTACATCCCTCCGAGTTTCAAATTTCATCTATTATATATCAACCTTTTCTCTCTCTTATTCTCTGTTTTTTTTAGTATCTAATCTGTGTCCCTCCGGGTTTGGACTCCATATCGAGAGTGACATCTGGCTAGTGCATAAGCACGTTTTACTTCACAGGTGTCACATGTATTTATCAGATCAAATTTAAGGTGTTTGCTTTTGATTCATTTAGTAACCATATAGATACATTAGGACATTTATACAAGTAATAATAATCAACCTATGAAAATTAAAGCTCTTTTTTGCTAAAACCTAACGCCCACTTTATAATTCTGAAATTATTAAAAACAACTCCACTATTACTAACATAAATAAAAATTACTTTGAACTTATATATCATCATATAATTAATGATATATAAGTTGGTGCAATTTCTCGCAGGATATGTGTGAGCAAGAGAGTAAAAAGAGCTTCACTATCCTTTGGATCATATTTAAATAGTTTTTGCCCGTGGAGGACGTGAGGGACGAGGATGTGTTTTACTTTCTGTTCCTAGTCTGTCACTATACTCACTATATAATGTTATTGCGAGTTATATTTATTTACGGTGTTTCTCACCGAAAAAATGTAGTCATTTATTGATGGTGTGTTAAGTCATAATATTCTTGTGTTTGGTTAACATCAACTCGCTTGCAATATTCTTTTTATGAATGGCGAATGTCAGCATATGTATATAAGAATTCTTACATAATTACTGGACATTGCCTTCACTCCATCTGACCTAATTTTATATTTATTAGAAGAATCCCTCTTAATTGTTATTTGGTAATCTTTGAATTGCTGGTTGAGCTGTTTGTACTTTGATTCGCCTGTTATTTTCTTTTCTGTTGTCTATGCAAAGTAGTACGTTTAAGCTCACACTATTATTGAATATATTTGTGAAAATTTTGGCTTGCATGAGATGTTACCCAGACGCTGTTTAGAAAGCGCTAAAAGTATTTAGTCTGCGAGAAGGAAACCTTCTTGTGATAAAAAGCAAGAGGTTTATTGCTGAAGAAAATAAAGAAGAGCACCGAAAATGAAAATTTCTTTGCAATAGTTTATCACAGCACATAAGATGATGTAAGCACTAAACTAGTATTTCTAAAATTGAACAGTTCACTAATTCATTAGCTTGCTAACGAAATTTGCTTACATAATGTAGTACTTACTCTGTACCCTTGCCATTTATCAACCTTTATAGACAAACTCACATTCTTTTTGATTCTTCCTTCAATTTTGGTACTCTTGACTTTTTTCCTACTCAATCTTCTGCGAGTTTCTCTTACTATAGCGTATTTTATTTTTTTTTCTCCTTAGCACACCGGCACCGATTACCAACACTTTCGGTTTCCTAACACACTCGTACCTTTCACAATTGTGTTAGTAACCACCATACCCTACGAATATGTCAATATAAGTCACTTAGTGCTAATGAGTATGGTGGAATCTGGCGGAACCCAAAGACATGTTGGCATGCCCTAGAAAAACAGAAACCCAGCCACCGAACGACACAATCCACTATACAAGGTGACAGTTACCCATACAGCAAACTGCGGCGGCGTCTGTACGTAGAGTAATCCTAAGCCAGATACGCTTCCGGCCCTGAGAATGCTGTGAATAGATTTTCGCCCTGTCGAATTCATTGAGCTTCTGCTCGCTTGCGAAGCGATTGCTTATATTAATTTGTATTGGTGTTGGAGATTTGTGTATATTGTATCGATGCATGGAGCGGATTCAAAGCTCTCTCTGTATAAGATTGTATCTTCCATTGTTGCGCTAAATGTGTAACCATCGTAAGCAAAACACCGTGTTTTTGTTTTAAGACACGTGCTATGCTTAGATTCTGGGCCGCCTCTATCATCAAATGATCATATGATGTTAACCTTGGTATTTCAATTGTTTCCCCCCCTAATGCTTCAAACAAATTTCCGATTGTTTTTCTATTAACTGTGTTTGTCCAAAATGATGGGACTTAACATACTAGTTTATTCCCGTGCAAGCATGGACGACATTCTACTTTGAGAGGAAATCGAAATCATGTGAGCCACCAAAGAGGTAACCACCCTCAGTACAAATAAATGAGATGAGTGAGGACCATCGATAGTAAACGTTGATGCGTGCTATATACTACTTTTTTACTCTAACTTGACGAATGTGCATAGTTGTTCTTTTCACTTTGTTTCTAATAAAAATAAATGTTCTTTTCCAGTTCCGTTGATTTATAATTCACACCAAAGGTCTGTATGTATTATTGATTAGTGTCTCGCCTTCTCATTTTATATCATAATTCTCATAGCAGACTGTCTCATATAAGCAATTTATGTATCGACAGAAAGTATTTTTTAAAAAAATAAATAACAAACGCATATGCTTGAAAGCGATTTGAATCAAGCTAATGATTGTTAAGGGAAAGAAGAAGAACGAAAAAATTAGTCAGAGTAACATGCAGAGAGAAGGTGGGTTGAGGTTTAGTATAATTATATTATAAAATCGCGCGGATGTCATTTATCTAACGGTAGGATTTCTTACAGCTGAAAGTGGGTTAGTGCACAATTATGCATCATTAAAATTAGAGCCCCAAATAGACATCTGATCCTTACAAAGGTCTAGAAGTGTTTGAATGTGGATTTAATTTCATTGAGGGCCTAAATTGATGAAGCACATCCAATTTACGCAGTACTTGGTATAGTAAAGGTGAAAAGTGAGTGAGCTTAGACTTGATGCTATAAATTAATAGTGCGTAAATTTTATGAGATGAATTCAAGGAGTACAAATGATGAGTGAAATTGTAACTAGGTAATAAAAGAAGAGGAAACGAGAAGAGATAGGTGGCTTGCAGAAACTTGTAAGAAGAGCTTGAGAATTCGGGGAAGAATAACTTGGACAATTAGTATGAGAAAGCAAAAGACAGAAAATTGGAGGAGAATAGGGATGTCATGTGTCAAAGATAGAGCTTGATTGCTTCTGGGTAGGAGTTTAATATTATTTAGTATAATGTCCGAATTTTCATTAATTTCCTCGAGTCCATCTATGTATGATTACGTAGTCAAGGAACAAATGCGGAGGGTTTACTTTGTATTATATTTGTTAAGGGAAAATTTGGGAATAATACCTATTACGGGGGTGTATTCTTGAAAATAAATAACCTAGATCGATTTATATTTTATTTATAATACTACATATCGGCCTCAGTAGTTTGTAGAATAATTAGTGATCTATATGTTAGTAGTATGGCCGAAGTCTTGGAGCGAACTAACGACCATTGAAAGAAAATAACGGAATTCCCTTCCCGCTCGCCCCACCCCTCATCTAAAATTCTCAGATTTACATTTTTCTCTTAGCTCCTCTTATCACGACATTCTTTTTATTACCTGGTTTCTACCCTCTCCTCCCTGTTCGTGTACCTTCACAATGAAGGGTTGCCCTCCTCGCTCCGAAATTTGAATCAACAAAACAGTTTGTGGGGCAACACTTCTTTTGTCTTTCCATATCATCATCTGTGTAACTCTATCAATTTGATTGGTGGATCGCTTATTGCTGTTCATTCTAGCTTTGTTTTGATGGTTAAATGGTCTCTTACGCTCCCTCGGTCTTTTTAGAACTGCTCAAGGGGCGTGTCCTTACACTCAGTTATAAAGTGATCAAATTGGGAAAGTTGACCAACCCCCAAAATCAGAACTAATCCGCTCGCATTTTGGATACTCCTACACATATAATGCGCAACTGCTAAGGTATTTTTTCTTTTTGATTCTTGCTTTTGATTTTTGTTTTGTTGGTTTGGTTTATCTTTTTGGTCGGTGCGATTTTAGTTGTAAATTGGCGATAATATTTTTGTTGGGTTGTGCGTTTCGGGTTGTTTTCGAAAGTGTATTAATGTTGGTTGTTTGGTCCATGTTTGAGGTTGT
>SNQN01001380.1:2392-35978 GCA_008642245.1 Bassia scoparia
TCAAACACAAAGTTGGACTTACGAGTGTGAGTCGAGTGCACATTCAGAGTTGAGTGTGGGGTCTGCTGGTTCCCGGAGTAGGGAAACAGCAGAGTGAGCGTGTTCTTTGTTTTTCGGAGTAGATTAATAAAAGAACATAGGATAGGAGGACGTAGCCTAGAGTTGGGTGAACCTCGTTAAATATTGTGTGTTCTTTATTACTTTACTTATATTCCGCTGCGTACAGGAACCAGCGCAACTGGTTCCTCACACGAAGTTCGAAAACAATAAAAGAAAAATTGGTAATAGATAAGCATACTCAATTCACCCCCCCTCTTGAGTATCACATAACCTTCACAAATACTAAGCGTGCTACCTCCTATGGCTGTTTCGACGTTTTCATGTTTTTCCTTTGACGGACTTAGAAGTGCCCCGTATGGACTCATTTAGGCCTCAAATATTCCTTGAACCCATCATATTATCATATGAATCCATGGTGAAAATTTTGGCTATTTTTTCGAACATTGTCCGAAAACATGATTTCAGTGATATAATCCTTGGTTTCGGCCAAAAAATCATGTCTCAGTGACCTGTCTTATTTTGTCCAAAATTTCTGTCACACCTTTTTGGTCATGAGAAATTACTATTCCAATAATTTTGGACCCAAATACTAAGCGTGCTGCCTCCTACGTCTGTTTCGACGTTTTCTCGTTTTTCTTTTGACGGAATCAAAAGTGCCCCGTATGGACTCATTTGGGCCTCAAATCTTCCTTGGACCCATGATATTATCGTATGAACCCATTGTGAAAATTTAGAAAAAAATTCAAAAATTGTCCGGAGACCTCATTTCGGTGATGTATAATCTAGGGTTTTCGGTCAAAAAATCATGTCTTGGTGACTCGGCTCGATTTTGTCCAGAATTTCTGTCAAACCTTTCAGGTCATGACAAATTACTATTCCAACAGTTTCGGACTTAAATACTAAGTGTGTTACCTCAGCTCCTACAACTGTTTCGATATTTTCTCGTTTTTCTTTTGACGGACTCAAAAGTGCCCTATATGGACTCATAAGTGCCTGAAATCTTCCTTAGACCCGTCAAATTATCATATGAATCCATAGTGAAAATTTCGGAAATTTTTCCGAAAATTGTACGAAGACCTCATTTCGGTGATGTAATCTATGGTTTTCGGCCAAAAAACCATGTCTCGCTGACCCGACTCGATGTTGTCCAGAATTTGTCACAACTTCCAATTCATGAGAAATTACTATTCCAAATGTTTAAGACCCAAATACTAAAGTGTGCTACCTCCTACGACTGTTTTGACGTTTTCTTGTTTTTCCTTTGACGGACTCAAAAGTGCACCGTAAAGACTCATTTGGGCCTCAAATCTTCCTTGGACCCATCATATTATCAAATGAACCCACGGTGAAAATTTCGGCAATTTTTTCGAAAATTGACCGCGAACCTCATTTTGGTGATCTATAATCCATGGTTTTCAGCAAAAACCATGTCTCGGTGACCTAGCTCGATTTAGTCCAGAATTTCTGTCAAAAACCTTCCAAGTCATGAGAAATTACTATTCGAAATGTTTTCGACCAAAATACTAAAGCGTGCTACCTCCTACGACTCTTTCGACGTTTTCTCGTTTTTCCTTTGATGGACTCAAAAGTGCCCCCTATGGACTCATTTGGGCCTCAAATCTTCTTTGGACCTGTCATATTATCATATGAATCCATGGAGAAAATTTCGGCAATTTTTTAGAAAATTATCCGGAGACCTCATTTCGGTGATGTATAATCCATAGTTTCGGCCGAAAAACCATGTCTCGGTGACCCGACTCAATTTTTTTTCCAAAATTTTTGTCACACCTTCCAGGTCATGAACAATTACTATTCCAACAGTTTTGGACCCAAATAATAAACGTGCTACCTCCAACGACTGTTTCGACGTTTTCTCTTTTTCATTTAACGAATTCAAAAGTGTCCCGTATGGACTTATTTTTGCCTCAAATCTTCCTTGGACCCATCATATTATCATATGAACCCACGGTAAAAGTTTCGGCAATTTTTTCGAAAATTATCCGGAGACCTCATTTCGGTGATGTATATAATCCATGGTTTTTGGCCAAAAAACCATGTTTTGGAGACCCGACTCGATTTTATCCAGAATTTGTCACGCCTTCTATGTCATAAGAATTGCTATTCCAACAGTCTCGGACCCAAATGCTATGCGTGCTACCTCCTACGACTGTTTCGAAATTTTCTCGTTTTTCCTTTGACGGACTGAAAAGCGCCCCGTACGGATTCATTTGGGCCTTAAATCTTCCTTGGACCCATCATATTATCATATGAACCCACTATGAATATTTTGCCAATTTTTCCGAAAATTGTTTGGAGACCTCATTTCGGTAATGTATAATCCATGGTTTTCGGCAAAAAACCATGTCTCGGTGACCCAATTCGATATTGTCTAGAATTTCTGTCACACCTTCTAGGTCAAGAGAAATTACTATTCCAACAGTTTCGGACCCAAATACTAAGCGTGGTACCTCCTACGACTGTTTCGAGATTTTCTCGTTTTTCCTTTGACAAACTCAACAGTGCCCCGTATGGACTCATTTAGGCCTCAAATCTTCCTTGGACCCATCATATTATCATATGGACCCATCATATTATCATATTACCAATGTTCTAACAATGGGTTCTTATGATAAAATGATGGGTCCAAGGAAAATTTGAAGCCAAAATGAGTACACAAGGGGTACTTTTGAGTCCGTCAAAGGAAAAACGAGAAAACGTCGAAATATTCATAGCAGGTAGTACGCATAGTATTTGGGTTCGAAACTGATGGAATAGCAATTTCTCATGACTTGGAAGTTGGGAAAAAATTCTAGATAAAATCGAGCCGAGTCACCGAGACTTGGTTTTATGGCCAAAAACTATCGTTTACCAAAATGAGGACTCTAGACATTTTTCGGAAAAATTGCCGAAATTTTCACCATAGGTTCATATGATAATATGATGGGTCCAAAGAAGATTTAAGACCCAATTGAGTCCATACGGGGCACTTTTGAGTCCCTTAAAGGAAAAATGAGAAAACGTCGAAATAGTCGTAGACTCGTAGGAGGTAACACGCTTAGTATTTGGGTGTGAAACTTTTGGAATAGTAATTTCTCATGACCTGGAAGGTGTGACAGAAATTCTGGACAAAATCGAGCCAAAATTCTCATGACATGGTTTTTTGGTCGAAAACCATGGATTATACATCACCGAAATGAGGTCTCTGGACGATTTTCGGAAAAATTGCCAAAATTTTCACCTGGGGTTCATATGATAATATGATGGGTCCAAGCTAATGAAGATTTGAGGCTGAAATGAGTCCATACGGGGCACTTTTGAGTGCGTCAAAAGAAAAACGAGAAAACGTCGAAACAGTCGTAGGAGGTAGCACTCTTAGTATTTGGGTACGAAATTGTTGGAATAAAAATTTCTTATGACCTGGAAGGTGTGACAAATTCTAGACAAAGTCGAGCCGGGTCACCGAGACATGGTTTTTTGGCTGAAAACCATGGATTCCACAATATGATTTCCTTGGTGTTTAATAGGTGTATGTATAACTATTCTTCGACAAAATCTTATATTCTTTTCGTTATAAAAAATCTATCGTAATTAATTCCTCTATAACAAAATGAATGCAACAAATTAATTAATGTAATCTTATACATTTTTCAACTCTCGCATCCTTCCTATTTTTTCAATTTTAATTCATAAAGTACGACAACTAGCGATCGTACTCATAGAGTTGTCAAACTTGTTTATTAATTTTTTTTCCTATATGAACACAGTAACAGAAAGGAAGTAGACACTTCAAAGAGGTTAATTTATTCCTAGACAAAATTTTTTATTGTTTTTGCCGCAACTTTGCAGGAGGACGAAGCTAATGAACTAGCAAGTAAGTGATAAAATATAGATTTGAGCATTTTATTTTCTCTGAATTTTTTCCATAGATATTGTTMTAAGTCTTTGTAATTCCCAATCTGCTTTGGTTTTGAAAATCATTTCATGTATACCGTCCATGTAGGTTCGTAATTGATGCGTGAATTAATCAGGTCGAATCGATTGAGACACAAATTAGGGTTTTGATTTGAATTAGGGCCGGGCACAAAACTGTTTTGATTTGTGCACGAAATTTGGGATATTTAACTCGATAATGGCAAAGCCACCACGAATCAATGGTTTTGTTATTTTGATACAGGATTAATCCATCACAAATCACGATGCTAATCAAGATTGCATACAAAAATTAATCATCAACAATCTAAAATTAACAAACACAAGCATAAAGGAATTAACCACCAACTTGTAAAATTAGGGTTAGAGTTCTTTGAGAGAAAACTCATGGCCGTTTCATAAAAGTTTCTAAAATTAATGTGTGATTATTTGCTAAAACTTGAACTATTTAAATACTAAAACAAAGGGTAAATCTAACCCTAAAAGACAGATAAATAAAGCTGTAAAATATTCTAAAAACTAATTGATAACTAATTAGAGTAATTCTAAATATCCTAAAATAGAAAGATAGAATTCAGCATTAAATCTCGATGTTAAGTACGGCAAAAACCGCATAATATGTTGTCCAATTCTTCATACTTAGCATCTGCACTAGTAATTTTTTAAATTTTTTTTTTCAATAACTCGCTACTGCCATTAGCGAAGTTGGTTGGTTTAATTCGCTATTGGCAATAGCGACCTATAAGTGAACTTCGCTACTACCAATAGTGAAGTGTATCTATCTACTTGAAATGAGCAGTTGTTTGAGAATGAAGTAATAAAATAAGATAAAGCCCCAAAGGTATGTTGGAATTCTTGGTATAATGCTTGGGTAGTGGAAAAGTGCTAAGCCATTGTGGGTATTTTTCATTTGTCCCACATGGAAAGAATTCAAAAGCCTTTTACTTATTTATAAGGGAGAGTGCGCGAGTTTTATCTTGTTTGAGGCCTAGTGAGAGGGGTGGTAATGGTAACCCCACGCGTGCGCCGCTGCCGTCGTTCGGCCCGGCTCGTGCTCGTGACACGTGCGCAGTGTGGGTTTATTTTTACGTCCAGGTTCGTTGCCTTATTTTTTGGATAGTTACAAAAATTGAATTCTTGCAACCGTTGTGCATTATTGTTCTCCTTGATTCTCGCCCTGTCTTAATGCCACATCCGTTACACCTTCCTTCAATTTTTCTGCCGTTTTGCTTCCCCCCTCTCTATATAACTTGGCCTGCCTCATTCAGTTGAAAGACACACAAAAAACCAAAAACACATTCTTTCTCCTGGCCTCTTCCCTCTGATCTGAGCAACATATACAAGTTCCACCTCCCTTTCTGGAGTGCACGAATTAGGGAGGGATGTGTTAATCTTGGGGAGCAAACGTCGTGTAGCCAATTGCACATAGTCGGGGCAAAATTTGCTTCAAAGACAGTGGTCTCCATACCACGGCGCAACAACCTTTCTTTATCAAATTTCGATTCTTAATCTGATCTTACAACCCTTATTTCCTACAACATAGTGCAACTAATGACAGCTTTATTATCATAATAAAATAATACAAAGGTAGTTGGCCTAGTCCATATTAAAATAAGACATAGGTGAGAGATGAAGAGTTGATTGAGAGAAGAAAGGAAGTAATAAAATACAAGTAAAAATAAGATAAATGCACTGCAACTTTTCAGAAACATATAGTGCACTTTAAACCTTTTTTTTTTTTTTTGAAACTTAACTTCGCTATCACTGATAGTGAGTTCTAATAGTAGTTCGCTATTAGTGATAGCGAATTGTCTATTTTTTATTTAAAAAAGTAAATTATTTTACGAACCTAACGGCACAATGGGAATTAGTTTTGTTACCAAAGCATAATAGGAAATACGAAAGATTTTAGCCATATCCATGGAAAAAATTCATTTTCTCCTTTGTGCATAATTTATTACAGAGTATATCATCACTTACCATAGAATTTATTCAAACTAATTAAGATAATATCTATACAATATATTAAAAGGTGTGTTGCTCACATAGGCATTTATTTTCATCATAGTTTTGCTGCAATAGCGTCACATAAGATTACACTTTAACTATTCAATTTTTTTAATATAATAAAATTTGAACCCGACACTTCACTATATATCAAACTAACACATACTTACCAAATCAATCATGATATATTATTGACTTCAATATTACTCTTTTTAAACATATTTTTCTTAAAGACAAAGAAATTAATTAATAGAGAAAGTAAATATATTTTTTTAAAAAGAAAAACTATGCGATCTGAGGCAACGCCCGAGTCAAAATACTAGTTATTATTACAAAAGTGTCCTTAGGCATATTATCTACTATATGTTAGTACATATTACTACGTACTTTTTATGTACACGCGATACAGGCTTAGTTATATACAAATTTACTTCATTAAAAATAATTATATAGTATGTATGTGTTCTGTATTAGATTAAAATGTTGTTGATTAAATATTCAATATTATCATTAATTCATAGCTAATTAGCAATACAATTTATTTTAATTGTAATTTTTTTCTAAAATGTAATGAGTTGAATTCAAAATGAATTCCATAAAGACGCACTCAACTGATAATTAGACAGACAAAACAGTTCTGCTTATAGGGCTACTGATTAATAATGGGTCAACTCATCAGATCAGAGGAATCCTGGTTGAAGGAAAAATAGGCAGGCATCAAAATCACCAAACCTAGCGTAAGATCCTTCTCTGATGTAGTCTGCTGACCTCCGACCACGAGCTCAATGTCACTCTTCTCCCTACTCACGCAAGTGGTGCTTTACTCTTCGTACTATACACACACAGGTCTTGTTAACTCTGTCCTGTCCTCGTTTGCCTTATCTCGCAACTCTTACGACGTCCACTATGTACACGGTCTCTGCACAACACATGGTCAAAGAATCCATTTAACCAAAATGGTGCCACCCCAGAAACATCGCCACGCTACTGCCAAAAGGCGTTGTACAGCAAAACCTGTATGTCATAGCTATCACAAAGATAATGGAATTCACAGCAATGAGTTCTATCGGTCTCAGGCTCTTACTACATCGTATGGTAGCTGCTTTCTAGTTCGAAGTTGAGTCCGTCCTAGAACGACTACAGAAACTCAGCTATTGTCGGTGCCGAGCATGCGTCTGCAGCGTAAAACTGTCTTGGAATTGCACCTGTAGAATCGTACTTCGTGTACTCCGCATACAGAACCACTCAATCCTTCGACTTCTGCTTCCCTATGATGGCCAAGTTGCTCTCGATCGTATCGTGACATACTCCCCTCTCTCTCATTTTCGCGTGGGAGGCATTGAATTCTACCTAGTTACTCTTTAGTGTTTTTGCACGTTCAGGTATACCGACTACTATCGGATGATTATGGTTTTAGGTCCGTGCCACGTTGTTGTCATTTTATACCATGCTAAGTCGTCTGTGGTAATTGGAAGTTTGTTTGCAGATATTATATGCTTGATATCCTGATAGAATTAGCTAGATCATGCACAGAGAGAGATATTGTGTAATTGTCTTCTCGTGTATAACAAAATCATTTGGCTCCCAGATCCCTTGCTAAGGTTTGAGAATATTAATGCATTTGAGTGCTAAGTATTACTTGCAATTGAGGTACCTATATTCAGAATGCTTTCATTTTGACTTCGTTAGATCTCTTGTCTCGACTTTGATTGATGTATAGTTTCTGATTTAGATTGTTATCCTTATTTCCTACTACTTCTTTCGTTTGTTGAATTATGCTACGAAGATATATGGTTATTGCTTCCATTTTCCACTATAAAGGTGATAGGTACCATGTTCAAGTAATTATACGTTTGAGTCAAATTAACAATATACGCGCGATTGTAATTAATTGGGTAAGTTATTCGGTATATCCCTGTTGGATTTGTTTGATTTTCTGTAGATATCCTTGCTAATTACTCAATGGTTATAATTCAATGAGGGACTATAACTAACCGAATATGATTCATTAGTGCATAAGTAACCTGCTGACTTGCTCGAATTTTAAGCACAGTTTCACGATTCAGGGAACTTTCAGCCAGCCGAGATACAACGATGATATGCGGCGCAGCTACACTCCCATCAAAATTCTTTTACGCGCCTTATGTTTCTTTCGCGGACCTCTTGTCCAAGTTTGCATTTTCATCTTCATGTGCCACCCACACTTGTTTATGGTATTATAAACTTAACACTTGCTCCACAGTCTTAGATCCTAGACTAACTCCTATAATCTTAATTATTGTGTAAATCTCTCGCAATAAATATTTAAATTATGTTTTATATTTCTTGAAATAAAAGAGATATTGGCTATCTACTAGACTTTACAGCTGAATAGCTGTGAGAAAGAATTCATCTTGTTTTCGTTTTGGGCTTGATTTCATTGAGATTATGAGATTTCAATGAAGTTAGAAACTTATTCGCAATACGACTTTATCAAAGAAAAGAAAGGTGTACGACATTGACATTAATGGTTCATCTATGGATATT
This sequence comes from Bassia scoparia, assembly GCA_008642245.1. Classification (NCBI taxonomy): domain Eukaryota; kingdom Viridiplantae; phylum Streptophyta; class Magnoliopsida; order Caryophyllales; family Amaranthaceae; genus Bassia; species Bassia scoparia. The sequence goes on from SNQN01001380.1 coordinate 10,916, forward strand.
GAGAAATACATTTTGTTGGGCAATAAGGACAATAGTTTGGTGAATTGGACTACCTATTCACATAGTAATTTCCCTAGTCATGCCATACTATCAATAAATTCAATCGCAGTGAAGTATGATGAGATTCGTTACATCCCATAAGTTGACATTTGAAACATGAGACGACGCATGCATAATGAATTAACACATAAGATCTAGCACGTCTCAGTGATGTTATTCTCTTGAATTAATGACAATGTCTCTCAATGCCTCATATAACCTTCTATGTCCATGCATCTTACATTCATAGATTACTATATGGGAGAATGGTTGAAAAAAGAATTGCTAGAAATGGGTCCTTCTGAACGTTAAGAATTCATCATGCACTTTCGCACGATAAGACTACTTCAAGAATTAGAACAGGGAAACGAATATCGAACTCACAAAGGGTGAGGCTAGGAATTAATGCACTTGCTTATGTCTTGTCTCGTATCGCACAACCAGCATATATGTGAACGCATGCAGTCCACATTATGTTCATTAGCTAAAATGATTCTACTCATCTTTGTGTCGGTCTGCTACAAAATAACCCCTATCGTGTAGTAGTGATGTTACTAGTGCGTGACAACAGACGGTGTAGGAGAAATAGGACACAATAGTGTTACTACAAATGGTCCTTTGTTATGATCTTAATATGATAGTGTTGGGAAATAAGAGAGAGTCAGTTTCTGGATAGATAGTTGCGTTGGTTTATGCAGTGGATGAATAATCAGTGTAGATATCTGATCTGATAGCTCCAAAATCGCTCTAGCAGTTATTCAAGTGGGAGAAAAACTCTCACACGAGCACCAAGAGGTACTATTGCTTCCAGCTGTCGTTGGAAGGTGACTGGCTCTTTTGCATTATTTCGATCTTTTGCACGCAGTGTACACTGTTAACTACCATTCTATAAAAAATGTGCGCGATGCTATCTAACTTGAATCTTCCCTTACTCTATTCTGCTACTATTCACAGAAAAAGGTTCTATTGTACATGCTGAATCTACTTGTATGGTATCAAGACATTGCATGTTTCTGTCATGCGTTCTCCATCGAATATATTACAATTTCTTCGCTGTCAGCTTAGAGAATTGTTTAGACAAATAACACTACCGGGCAACGGTAAAGTTTCAGCCGACAGACCGTGACAGTCGAGCTTCATGGTTTGCACGGTTGTACATGTATTCTGTCCCTATGGATAAGTATAGTTAAATTTCCAGAGGCTATCATGTGTTCTTGCAGACTGGTGACTCTGAGTTACCTGCCGAATAACTGGACTGTCCTGCATGTTAGCATCCATTGTAAAGACAGTGTCCATTGTTTGGGAATGCTTAATAGACGAATAGGTGATTACTATTTATTTAATGTGTCTAGGCTTGCGACTGCAGAGGCACCGAGGTTCGGAAAACACTATACAGAGAAGCTTGCACCGTACTATACAAACTATTAAATTATTTACGAATGGATGACTATCGAGACTGATAGTACGTGTCATTAGATGGTTACTCACTTCTTGTAACAAGGTCTATGATCAGATGATTCCGGTGATTTGTATACTCTTGAAGGATGATGAATTCGGTACTTTGAGCAGAGAATGACCAGTATGTATTGAGTCATACATTCTCCTACCAGAAGTGCTGTATTATGAATAAGGTCAGTTGTCTATGTGTGCTTGTAGTATTGGGGTGGCAACTTGACATTCGAGCAATGGCAGTCGCAACCCAGCATACTTGCTAAATCCCCGAGTAGGGCACACTCATATCTGATCTTTGTATTTGCATGTGGTGTATTTGGATTGTGCTCACTTTATTGTGTGTTTCACATGCTGTAATTTAGGACGGCAAGGCCATGCCTTTGGTAAGTCTCGCTATTGTTCGACTCGCTGAAACGAACATAAACATAAGCTGACTATTGAGACGGAGAGCAGGCTGGCAGCTAATATGCATCCTCTTGAGTTCCCTTTAGAAATAGTAGTCTCCATAGATGTCTTTTGCTGTAGGACGCAGTATCTAGCCAAGGTCCTACGTTTACTTGCTCATCCTGCAATGCTCGGTGGATTAATAACGCGTAGGCTGCTGACAAGGCTCATTTCCGGGCAAGTTCTACAGCCCAACCTCGCAATAGGACTATTGGGTAGACCAATACTAGCCTACATTGCAATCTTAGGCGAACAGGCTCTAATAAAGATTGTGGATGGCGCATACAGAGCTTCTTTGCGTTCGACGTGGTACAGCCAGAAGAGAGCTCTCAGAAACGGAGAATTCAGAGACGTTAGGCACGACAAATGATTGCGACCGACGATGCCAGTATAGATGATGCATAGGATGCTCTCGCACCTCAAAGATTGATCTGGACCAGGGGGTAGTGCATGACTTATGCCTTCCGTATGGTCTATCCACCGTTTCTTCTTTTCGCAGGCCGAACCTTCTCGATTATTTGTATCTATAGGTGACTACAGCAGGCAGATGCTGCCATTCAGTGTCTATGACAGAGCCCCTCTATGTTCCTTATGGCGTATCTTGATTGCTCTCACTGTTCGGACTCACTAAGATACGTCAATATGCGAGAACAGTGTCGCCAGATTTACACACGTACTTGAGAATGGACCTCTGCTTGTTGAATGAGTGATTCCTAAGGATACAGTGGGTTGGGGATCTCTGTGAGAGCTTGATGCACGCCTCTTTCACGCACGTGTATCAATAATCTGAAGAGAAGTGCTCTACAGAGGGTATGTGCATTGAGTTCGCAGATGTGGGATGGGTATATGCAGAGATTTGTGGGGTGGTATATCGCGAGGCCCAAGAATTGAATATCATACACAGCGTGTTTGCAGTGCTATACGGACGAATGAGTAGACGATGTAGGGAGTGAATGTCGAACTGAGCGCGCTTTTGCTTGCAGTTAGATGATGAAGGCTGCCGATAACAATACTATTCTAGACGTAATAAGCGAGCACTGCATTTGAGAACTGATATGTACAACCTTGTCCATGTGTGTGGATGGCAATTGTAATGAATCAATGAAGTGTATGCAGCTGCAACAGCAGGAAATCTCGTATGCATACGTCCACACCCAGGTGGTCACAGGTCCAAACCATCGTTAGTCTAGACACAAGTAAACCATGTAGAATGTTCTGACGAGCTTTTACAACTCGCTGAGTCTATTGGGCAAGAGGACGAACAGAAGGTATGCTGATTTGATGGTCTAGACGAGACTTACTCTTTGGGCAGAATGTAATTCTTCTTCAGATGGGCGCAGACAAAATAAACAGGAGACTTATGACAAACTTGACCTGCCTGTCGTGTGGTCAAATGACGCTCGTATGCGATAGTTAGAATGATGAACGTTCGAGCCAGGCGAAGGAGAAATGTTTAGTGTGTGTGTGCCACGGGACTATGGAGGTGACAGAGAACACCCTTGTCGTACATATGGTATGTAAGCACTCATCCAGAAATGGACGCACCGAGATGTCAGATCGAAGGACGAAGGATCACTTGTAGTCATTTTGCCCACTAGATTGAGATCAAGCACTGAGACGATCGACATCTAAGGTTCTTTATGACATACTGGATGAGTGCGGCCAAGTCCCGCTAGTCTCTTACTGTAATGTGGGTTGCCATTGCTGTCAAAAATACGTTTGTGATGAGTTTAAGAGACAGGACTCGTGATCGACTCTGCGCTAGCTAGGGAGATTCATGGACTCATGTCTTGTGCTAAGGGACAGAGAAGTAAGCAGTCTAACGAGACGCGCGATAAGGAACACACTCTCCCTGAGATCAGGAGTCAGCATTTTCGAACCGACATGGGGCATAATGCCGTGTCGGTTATAATAGCCACTAGGTTGATTGTGTGAGAGTAAATTACAACTTGTACATATAAGTTAGATTACCTAGTAGGCAATACAATACTTGCTATATTGCACAAGGTTCTGTGCAATTGGAAAAGGCTTATGTGAGAATTAGCTGTAGTATCATTTATGGGTTCTCTCATATTGGCATTCAGTGGAGCTGAGACATTAGTCACATGTCTGCCTAAGATATGCTGATGGACTATGTATGTTCAGTATTTCTTGTATAGATGGTGTGTGAAGAGCATTATATGCACACTCTTAATGATTGCCAGAATGAGCCTACTTTGCAGCGTACGTATCATATCTGATGGCGTTGCTGGATAATCCAACTCGCTGAGGCATAAGGATACATGTATTGGTTCTAGGCACACCTAAGCATGTTGAGAGTGATTGAGAGGATTTGAAGCCTACCACACCTGTCAACTATGGAAGACTCTCGTGGCTAGTATCTTTCTCTAATGGAGACACTTAATACGTCGAGGATCTACGCATCAAAATGATGGAGCCAGAATCGACTAGCGATGTATCACTGTTTGTAGACAGCTTCAGTAGCAGTAATGAAAGGAAGTATCACACTGTCGGTGATTAGGTCATTAGTCGCTGTGAATCTCGTGAATACTAAGGGATGAATTGGGAATAGATAGAGTTCATCAGCGTGATGCAAGAGCTCAGATTGTGTCAGATACTTCTATATCCTAGTAGAGTATACTGATAACACCTCAAAGGAAGCTTCAACACAGAATTGGTAAGGATTCGACTCAGTTCACACCTTCTCATTAGACGAGAATTGGCCTTCTACTAATCTAAAAGTCTCCCTGTCTGATCCACTCTTCGTGTGCTCGTGTGCTCATCCATATAATCTGATGACAAAGAAATTACACCCACCGTAGTCTTCTCGTCGACACAGGCATCGCTTAACAGTCCTAATAGTGATGACAATGCCTACAATCTAACCACACTCTAGTGTTGGTCTTCTGTCTCATCGCCCCCTCTTACTTGAGAATCTTCCTAAACACTTTCTTACTGTTCCTACAGTACTACTAATTTATTGTGTTGGTGTACGAATCATGTATCAGGCTACATCAGAGGCCAGGGTTGAATTTGTTAGCTATCAACATTTATGTTTGGTGTACCACTAGCTGATAGCAACTAATAGGACAGTCAAGCTAAATAGCGCAACTTTACACCTTGTTTTGATTATCCAGGTACGACACAACGAGTTAAAAGTGTTTCGCTCTCTTTAAGAGATGAATTCAATGAATCAAGAGCTTATGGCTCATGAGTACGGAGATGAGGTCAACGATATAATCTATAAATCGGTTCAATACTTTTACTGCATATCAAGAGAGCGATCACATGAAGTGGATATACTCTACCATCAGCGCTAACCAACAAGTCTGGTTTTGACTCAAACTTCACTTTTAATCACGAGTCACTGCTGCGCAAAAAAACAACCAAGCAAGGCACAAGCTGTCATACACTTGAATTATATAGTCCTCACAGGACCACAGGGTTCGTCCACGAGCCGTACACAGCTAAGTGCATTCAAGTATGCTGTCATGCACAACTGTACAAGCGCGGTGTTTGATTTAAGAGAAGTGCTAGATCTTATAACTTTAAATTGATCTTGTACCATGTTTTTTCTATCATATTGTAAATACATATCATATCATTATCTTTTTATGTCTATGGATGGTTACAAAATGAAAATGACGATCGTTTAAGGAAACACACATAATCATCAAAATGCATCTATATTGTCAAGTCACTACTGTTGTTTGTTTAGTAATATTACATGTCCAATCCTTGAGATTGCTCAAACCTAGACACCAAATATGGAAAATAATCAATGCAGGCAATTGACCACGCTAACAAGAATATGATAATCGAAGTGTATAATTATGTCTCTATTCGACTCAATACAGAATTATTGTTGAACCCTGGTCAGGTGCTAAAGTGCAATTTGACCTGTTCAGCCATACTTTCACAATTATGACAATTTGTGGTGATTTTCTCTTTGGCCTCTCAGAACAGTGTGCTAAAACATCAACTTCTCATTTATTTTTCACAGAATAACAATAGCTAAATAAACAGCAATTCATCTCACTTTATATCTTTTCTCTTCTCGTCCGTCCAATACCTGAAGCAATGTATCTATATCATCTCCGTTGGTGAATCTCCATCTCCTTCTCAACCGACAGAGTGACAAGTCACTTAGTAATCACTCTGCGATATAGAGTCTGTCTCTGTGCCTACTATTTTTCATACCGGGTAGAGACTCAACACCACGCCGTGAAGCCCGATACTGCTTCCTTACGCTTCTATGGTCAACGCGTCATGATACTTTTTGCATTTCTATATGACAGTAGGTTTAAACTGCTGCACGCTGCATATTTACATCGTTTGGATTACGAGGTTAAATCGTCAAGATTAACGATACAATTTATTGTGTTTACAGCACGCGCTGTTATTTCCTTCTATTGAATCTGCTCAATTTTCCGCTTCTATTTATCATTTCTCGGACTAATGATTGTTAATCATTTGCGACATCTATTATTGTTGTAATCATTTGAGAGACCACATTGTTATGTCAGAACATTAATATTTTGGATATATACTTGATGAAATTTCGCGAGATCTTCAATGTTATAATCTGATATAAAATATCATTTGAAACAGATGTGTGTGTGTAACCAGTGACGAGCGAATCTCTTCTTTACAATGTGACTATTGTTAGTAGACTAGATTAACATAATACGATATACTAGAAATTTTACACTGGCCTTAATATGTTACGTTATGGTAAGAACAAACGGAATGACCTTTGATCTTACACAGTGAATATGGTTTAAAAAACCTAGGTTGAGAATAACTTTGAGTCTGTATATCTAAGGAATAGTATGATCAGATGTCACGTGCCAATTTATTTTACAGATAGGATGTATCAGTCAAACGAAATATTTGGTCACACATCTTTGATATTGTAGTTTATAAGATTGTTGGTTTGAGTCAACTCGAGATATCACACACATTAATTTTACATTTCCATCAGCTTAAATCAGTAGTCATCTTACAAGTTAGTCAACTGTTCAATACTTTTGTTGAGAGTTTAACTAATATAACGCTAAATTGTGATAACTACATTTTAGAAATTCCGATCTCTGGTCTAATTCTTCACTTTTAACACTATTCTTAAACCTCGATCATGAACAAATTTACAAGTCAACTCTACTTTACAATACATAGTTTTTCTGTTAAATATATCTGATCGGACATATAGTAGTGTAATTACCTGTATGTCCTGTACGGGTAACCGAAGTAGATTACAGAGTAATACAAAGACGACAACACACGTAAATTCAGATACTCTAGATTAGTGTAACATATACTAACTACCAGTCGTAATTAGTTAACTTCCTCTTTTGTATGCATTTTGCTATTTGTGATCCCTGTTACATGATATAGATGTAACGAGATATTTAATTAATGTTGACAAACCCACGTAAAGAACCGTTGTAAACCTATGTTTTCAATTATTTTTATTTTTTTTTTTTTTTGTGCTTATATTGATCATTTAATACTTCGTATAGAGAAATGATCTTAAAGATCAAAAGGAAAAAAATTAAGTTTCTCACAACAAAATATTGCCATCACAATTTATATTGAATATATCAATCTACTATTACATAAAAAAAAATTACAATTACATTGTACAAATACTCAAAGTCATGAAATTAGCTTTTAGTATACACGTCCATAACTTTAATAGTCATGAATTCTAAAAGATAAAATATTGTATGACTTCAAAGATAAATTCTTTCAACACACATCAAATTCACGATAAAATCGATCAAATGGCTACACATTTAATGTCCAATCCTTAACACCTCTTAACGGAATGGTCTTGCAACTCCTTCGAACTCTGCCCCTTCGACCAGTTAAACCGCCAAGCTGACTCTCTTCAAATCATGCAGAAGCAAAATCGTTGAAAAGAAGCTTCTTTCATTTGTTAGCAAATATTGTCCGGAATCATTACCACATCAGTTTGACCCCGACTCCAGAGTAGATAGTACTTGTCCACGTTGTAGTAAGCACGTTCGAAATTGGTTGTCCATGAAGTAGTCGTTACATAGTTTAAAGGCATTTGGGGATTCGAACAGTCCCAATGGACCGAGGTTTTGTGTTATCACGCCTCTCTCTCTACTATCTTGTGGTCTCTCGTGTGCGCGAAATTAAGCAGACGAGTGCAGTGGGTGATTGCGGCTGGGTGTTGCTATACGATCTTGGTGCAGATGGAGGCCGGTATTAACGCCTATGTTCATACGCTTGGAATGTGAAGTATGAATCCACATTTGGTTCTAGTCGGGTCAGTTTATGTGAGTTTGATAGCATGTTCATTGCAAAGCTTAGCTTGCGGACTAAAAACGGCTAGTGTTGAGCTTCCTAATGTTAAAATGTGAAAATAGAAAATACACGGCACTTAATTATGTTCAAATCGGACACTGTCTGTCCGACACATAGCTATAAGGCGTTAAAAATACATCACTATTTTATCATATTCAAAATGTAACTGTGACTACGACTGCGAGTGATGATACACGAATTTTAAAATAACAATATTTTGATGTAATTGTAACGAGAATCATGGTTGTATTAAAAGATGATCCGCGTTTAATTAGATAAAATGAGGAGTATTATTAGTATGGCAAGTAAAAATACCCATTCTAACTAGTATAATATGTAATCACACGGAACGAAACATATTCTAAAAATGTTTGTATACATGAAACGTGATGAGGGTAATTTAATATACTTGAAGACATCAGGTGGGTTGGTGCGCGAGTTGTACTGCAACTAGGTTAATGTCGTCACAGGGAACATAAAGATTGCAATTCTACAATGATGTTATGTAACAATGGGTGACACAAGATAAAAAGAGTATCGATATAATGCATTTTAGACTATTATCCTGCTTGTTGTAATCAAACTACTCGTTGATATATGTTCCCGTTCAACAATCACGCTGAAGGGTTAAGAGTCATTTGGCTTGTGCAAACACACAAAGTAAGTTATGAGGGCATGTTTTTTAGGTATATATGTATCTGATATAGCTATTATATAGTCGCCAACGTGTAGGATATATATTAGCCTCACGTTAAATACCTGCCTAACTAATTTTATAATGGAAGTTAAATCGAACATATTCATTTTCTTGACCAACCACCTAGAAATTATAATTCCATCATCGCACTATTCATAATTTGATACAACTTTCCATGTACATAGGATAATTATCAATTATTGTATTAAACGAATATTGTGCTCTATAAACATCATGAAAACGACACTGCTAATTTACAATGAACATCAATCAATGAAACATCAATCAACCGAATTCCAATGATAACGACATACTAATAACTAAATGCAGCTATCAGCCACCGCATGATGTATCTATGTATATTAATTTCTGAATTACAGTAATGATTAATTACTTCAAGTAATCTTAACTACATACACATCTATTTGATGCTAAGTCGCGAAAACGATAGATTATCTGAATCGTATAATACATGAAATGTGACTTATCCACTCCTAATTTACGATGCATATCTAATAATAATATCCAAATTATCTAAAGATATGAACATGTACCAAATATATAAATTGATGTCCTTAAACGAACTTTAGAACACTCCAATGTTCTGTCCAATTTTAAATGTGCTATGAAAGATGGAACTGAATTGATTTTTTGATGTGACTGTAGTAGAAGCCGTTTGATCGTATTCATTCCAAAGAGTGATGGAAAAAGAAGATGCCTAATAGAAAACATATTAATTAGAAATGAAAAATAATGTACGAGTGATTAGTAAGTGTTAGTTAAGATGTGATATTGCGAAGAGAAATATATAATATATGAATAATATGCACAACAGGTTCCAAACTAATGACAAGCAACTTCCACATGATAATATAGTCATTTTTGGTTTTTTAAGGGTTTTCGTGCTAACTTATAAAATTTCTTACGTATTACATGGTTTTAAGCTCGATCATGTCCTAAAACATTTTTTGTAAATGTTTCTGTAAGCTTGTTACTATTAGGTATTGCTCTCTCTGGATGCAGCTCGTTTAGACGAGAACCCGGCATCACATCTCAGTTTAGTGTGTGAATGACATTTTTTGTCATTTTTGGAGTTTATTTCAGCGGTAAAATCTTGTCGTCTAAAGCCTTTTTAGACTATATATAACATTTCATACTATTGATGGGATATATACGACAATACAATTCAGACAGCTCAAGCTATAAATACTTATTTTAATGCTTTAAGAGTATGCTCTTGTGTAGACATGTCGTTTTGGTTGGATCAATACACATATAGATACATTACTATAGGATCGATGTAAGTTAGGAAGATTGTGTGAGAAGAAAATATCCTGTAATAGGCGTTGCTGCACGCGCCTAGCTTTAGAAAAGTTTCTTGCTGGTACCTCTATTATAGAAAGTGCCTGTTTCTGAAGAGATCAAGATGAAACAGCAGGACGTTGGCCTGTGCCATGATTAGCAGCATTAGACAATATTATATTCCAAAGCATATTGTCACCAAAAGAGGAAAGATCAAAACACAAGTCGCCTAAGAATCTCACATACCTAAAACTCCAACACCCCTCTATGCACTTGTGATGCTCTGCGTATCTATGATTACTGAATGTACTTACAAGAGTCTTCCCTACTATGTCTATCCGAAGTTATCAATAACTTAGCACATGAGATAGAGACACATTATTTCTGGGATATTCTGGCATTTTTTTAAAAGACTCAAGAGAGAACGATTTTATGATATAGGAAATATGAAATACAAAACTATGGGCCAAGTGAAGAATTACACAATTATATCACTTTACAAAGTCTTCATTCTAAAAAAAAAGAATTGTAAGCATTGAATGGAATGTCAAGCAGTTTTGCTAGTTTGACAGAGAGTACAAGTGAACATTTTCTTAAATGTCACTATAATATATGTACGATAAACAATGACTAACAGCATTAAAGTAGAATCATCACAGAAAGCACTAGTCAGAATGGAACTTAATTACCCTAAATGATTTGATAGAGATTAGGGTTGTCTGCAGACTCAAGACTAATAAGCAACTAGCATCGTAGTAGGTGTTCGAGTGTTTTTTAAGGATTGTGATCCATCGGAGTTACAAAACAATGTTGTCGAGAAGACGTGTAATGCCCTAAAGATCAGACGAAAGCACAATTTCGAGTTTAAAAGAAGCTGAATCGAAGAAGTAGGCATGTCGAATACCTTTCAATTATTAAGGCATATTAGTTTTAATAGACCATCAACCTCGCAGCAGGCTGCTGCTCAGGCTGTTAGACCGCGGAAAATAACTCAGTAGGCAAACCAGGAGGTGCCCTAAGACTTTGCACGATGTGTTATTGAGCCACAGGTGCCAATTAGTGGTTTGTTTGATCAATAGAGACCCTATTGAAATATTGCATTTTCCATCATCCGTCGCACGTAAAGATCAAAGGCACTAGTACAGGTTTTAAAAAGCTTTTTGATGAGTTTGTTCGCTGTTTGGTTTAGAGAGCTGTTTTAGTGCAGTTCTAGGATGGTTGGAAGAATATTTGTTGTTGTGAGGTTTTGTTGTTTTTTGGTTTTGTGTGATAAACTGTTTGTATATTTTATGGTCTGAGTATCTTTAATTTGATGGTCTTTGTGAAGTCTAAAAGTATAATCGGAGTGGTCTGGTATTTCGGAATTGTCACAGGGTCTCATGCACTAATGTTTGAAGTGGTCCGTTTTTGTGGAGACAGAATGCATCATCTCAGATTATTATTTAGAACACTGTCCTAACTCTTGATCTGTTGATAAACGATACATTTTACCAAATTGCGGTATGAGAAAATCTCTCTTACGACTTGCTGTCAAATAAGTTTTTTATTCAACCATATATTAATGGTTAGATAAGGACAACATATATCTCTCTAGTACGTCACTATTAGACAAGCTAAATCTAGACCAACATGATTATAATTACCTGTAAAACAGAGACCATTAATACTTATGTACCTGTGTATAAGAATTATACGCTAATCTCTTTTTGTAACACACCATTCAACTATGTTTATAACAATGCTTTTTTTTAGAAAGAAAATATAATGAGTGATCCGTATTAATCGATCAATAATAGGTGCGTTACAAATGTGTCAATTTGTTTTACTAACTATGTATTGGGATATGGGTCTAAGTAACCATGCAAATCAACCACATCTATTAAGTTGGAATACGTATAGCGTAGGTGATACAAATGTTTTGTATGGGGTTTTACTAAATTTCATACTCGCTAATAACTGGAATTTAAGATGATTTTGAGTATGATGGTTTTAAGGACGTTTAAGTAGAAGTTGTGTTGAATTTTTTTTCTGATAGAGATGTATAATATTTTGGGAGTGGAATTGTTTAGACACGTCATAATGCAGAGTTAAAATTTCAAACAACATTCAGCACAGCGACAACTATTGATGTCAGTACATAAAAACAGGGAGAGGTTAGGTAATATGAAGCAAGTTCCAAATGAAGAGATTGTGGGTTTTCTTCTTTGGTGCAGACAATTTTTTTTTCCCGTATCTCCATCTCTCCTTTCCCGATCGCTGACAGGCAAGGAGTCTCGAGCACACCGCCAACAAGGTCGCAATCCACCAAATTTTTTGATTTGACAGCAATATGATCCTAATCATGGTGAATGCCTCTCAACTTACCAACGGTTGAATTTTTCGTATGTTCGTGCAAGCTGCATCACAGAAGCATTGGTATTCTCTTATATTGGCCGGGACAAGTACGCGAAACTGCCTCAACTCGTCCATTGGCTTGATTTAGATGTAAGTTCTATTATCTAACCACACGTCTTACTGAGTTGCAATGTAGGTTGGAATTAAAATTGATTCAGCTTTGTTGTTGATTGATGACACGAAGAGTCTGTTTTCTACCTGCACCTAGTCATCAATTAGGAAGAGTAATGCCATATCTTGTAGACGCTTACTGTAGTATGTCTAATCCACTCCTAATTTTAACCACTCATATTATTATTGGTGATTAGTGGTACAGCGCGCTCATTCGGTAAATTCGAAATAAATAAAAATAAAACTAGGGAACCACGTGTATTCATTCTTCTTATATCGCTTTGGGTTTCCAAACACGAAATTTTTGACTTGAGTAGACTGAAATGAGAGTATATTGTGTGTGCGTTTAGGGCTATGTAGATGTTTATTATGCGCCATAAATTCATATGACTTGCAGGTCATTGGTTGTGCATTTTGATTTGGGGTCATCTCGCAATAGCAAGGAAGGTTCAGCCCAGCCACTCGTGAAGGATATTATGTAGCCGAACCAGAACACTTGGGGCGAAATAACTCGATTTTGTATCGCAACATGACCCAGCCTTGGGAAATTAGTGGCGTGATCGCTCTTTCGCGCCCAAAGTAGAGGGTGTGTATCTACGTAAAGCACAGTAGCTCGCTAGGAGGCTTTGGTGAGATTCGTTATGCTTGATGGTGGTCAAGGATAAAAGGGCACGCAAATGCAAAGACCAACGTATGGTGGTGCCATGGTGACTTAGCGATGGTGATTAGTTAGCATGGATATACAATGGATGAAAATAAGGAGTGTGCATAAACTGAGAATGGTTGCATCGGATATAATACATAAGTTGAAAACTTTTGAAGGAAATTGGGTTGTGTTGCAAATGTCATAATATTTAGCAAGATACTACTTTCATGAGTCAAGATTATAGTTTTGAATGAGTTGCTAATTACTTGAGTATGATATTATGATAGCAGCACAGACGTGATCAACTGGTAAAAAGATTCGCAGAGAGTTGAACATAGGAAATTAGAGCATAGATTGTAGAAAGTTCAGGAAAAGGTCGCCGAGTTGGATGGTCCAAGATTATTATTATTATCGCGCGTATCATGTATAAACTCACAATTTTAGCTGATTTATTATCCGCTGTTTTGTACTCTTTCTACAATTCGGTTGTACCCTAGATGACATGATCTTATAGAAAAATTTAAATTGTGGAAGATGCGGAAGAGCTCTGTTGTTATGATGACAGGAAGACATAGACTATTGGTGTATAATGCACGTCATTTGTGATGAGTTAAGAAATATCTTTCAGTATATTCGCATCTAACTTAAGATGATACAAAGTCATAAATGAGTGTCTCTTAGACTCTCTGATGATACAATGGAGCTACTCGAGCTGTAATCAATTAGTAGAATGAAGACAAAGGACATGCAGGCCGATCAATCGTGTAATATGATGGTTTTTCAAGTTTGGCATTGACTGATCCAGACCACAATGGTGTTATACTACTGTACTATACCCAATATTGTATATCATTAAGTCAATGGTTGAAAGATGCAGTCTCACTCGAGTGATCTTCCATACAGTCTGCTCGACAATCAGCTCCCTGTTTGATTACTAGACACAATGAAAAAATGCACTTAAGATATGACCCGCATGTCTGCATGCCTATAGCTCTAATAATTGAATAGACTTATATTTGCTCATTTTTCTCAATCAATTATTGCATGAGTTTTCCCTGAGGACATTTCTAAAAGAATGTGTTTAAGTAGGTACAACATTATAGAGTTCTACTAATTAGATCATGAACTACATCAAGAGTAAGACGATGTTTTGCACAAATATGTAAGCTGAAAACATAACTGAATTATAATATGTCAGTAGCTATGAATATGGAAGAATGTGGAAGAGGATCTAAGGAAGGTCGCAAAGAATTTTAATAGAGAGATAGACATATAACAAGTCATTAAAAGCTTAATACAGTTGCAAAAGTGACAATGGGAAAGAGACAAAGAAACACGAATCTATATATTAAGACTCAAAATAAGAGTGAAACTATAAGTGTCCCTAACGGGAAAATGTAATCAAGAGTTAAATATCCCAAGTCTTAAAAAGGTCGCCAGATAGATTTGAGATGATTGTATAATGTGAACAGTTGGCAATATATCTAAAAACGAATGAAATTATCAGAAAGATGAAAACGGGCATATAATAAATCCAATCACAAAATAACGCGTGAAATGAGTGATGCTTCAGAGACAATTCACAAAGAACGAAACACAGATCAACGTCATGTAGCGTGCTATGGTAAAGCTAACATAGGTTGTATATTCTGAGATTAATATAGTTCTAACGATTCAGACCTGGGCAACTACTTAGAAGCCTATAAGGTATGATCCTGTTGAACATCTCCTTAGACTAGTGTGATTGTATATTTAGAGACTGTGGCTTGGGGTTAGTAGATATAAATTTTTTATTGCAGTGGTGCACCATTCTACTTATCCATGTACCGCTTGTAAGTTTGCCTTGAAAGATCCCTTAGTGTCATGTAACTTCCATGATGTCGTTTTGTCGACCTACTGCTATGGCAATGATTGAGATGTAAAAAATAGACAAATGTCCGTGCGCTAAGAGCCGTGTGAAATGAAATGAGATCATCAAAATGAATTATTGCAGAATGATAGGCGATGTTTGTGTTGTGTCAACTCAAGCAGGAATAGAGACAGTCGCACTTTGGGTTTGCTCATGCTAGTAGATTTTAAGAGAGGATGAGATGTTAGGAGAACAATGAATTATTTCAAAAGAATTGTCTTCTAGATACGATTGAGTTTTGATCTCACCTAGTTTTGCTTGATAATGAGGGATATTCCTAGCTACTTTGGTGATGTAGATGGAAGCTTTACAAGGGGTGTTATATGTAAGAACTGCTTTGTGTATCAGTCGTAGTCACCATAAGAAGGAATGGTGTACTAACTAATTATGTGACTGGTGAAGCGAGAGTTTGCATAGGTGGAATGCGAGAATGTAGTTGATTGATTCATCCATTACAGCAAATTATGTACTTGGACTGTAAAACATATGTATATCGACAAGCGTGTAGAATAGGAGAGTGCCACACTGACATATCTTTCTATTATAAGCACATATCTAACTCATTCTCCTCAAATTGATCCTTCACATAAGTGACTATGAAGGACATCTAGATGTTAGATTCTTGTTTTAGTTTCAAAAATCTCTGCTGCATAAATAGACAAAATGAAGATTTGTCTTGGATATAATCATACGAATCCCTCTTTCATCTTAGTCGAAGAAGATCTCCTTTTAGAATTCTTGTCACACTGATGTGCATAGGTCTCTATGGATGCTTGACATCCTAGTGGGTGATATGTATTTGAATTTTCCGATTCTCCTTGAGGATTGAATCACACAATACTTGATTTCCCCTAGCCTTGGTTCTTGACGAATGAGAGTGTGTGCATATTTTTGTGAGTTGAGAAAATCATAAAGGCTCTGAGTTCGCATACTAGCTTTGTAGAATGCATAGACAATATCATATCATCTGCAGGGAATATCAAAAGCACTTCAAAAAGATTGACACAATGTGTGAAGAACTAGTGCGCCAAAAATGGTCTTAACAAGTGTGACAGTCATACAAGGCTCTGAGAGTGGTAATCGTGACAGAGTAATACGAGAGCATGTTCATATTAAAGAGTAAAAGTCATACACTGACTGCAATACCTAAACTATAATAGCAATTAGATGAGTCAAGCTTTCTTGAGCAAAGATTTCAATACGTTTCATATTAGACATTCAAGAAACTTCGAATCTTCCTTTAAATACTTCAATTTTGACGCCCGGATTGAATGGACGTTTACGGAGTTCATTGTAGAATCGAAACAAGACAATGTTCTTGATGAACGAAGAGCTTATATACTCTGATCTGCGCTTGGTGAGATCGATGCTCTTTCATCATTGCTAGTTAACTAGGGTCTTTAGAGCTAGAAAGAGTCACATTTAGATACAAGTATACACAGTGCAAGTCGTAAAAGACTATATGTTATTATAAATTTCTGTTCTTCTCTTTCAGCTTCTGCACATCATGTAGTCTTGATATAGATGTCGTCGAATGGTGTACAATCACTCTAAGGTGACGCAGGAAAAATGGCTAGAGTAATGGAGATAAAGATGCTTCTCTTTACAAACTTTCGCGTATGATAAGTCTCTATGATGCTAGCCTATTAATTGCGTTCTTGTATAGTTTAACCACGCAGAATGAAAGTACCTAAAGATTGATTTAATGTTACAGCTACAACAGATAGCATTTAAAAAGTCTGGTTCATATTGGCATTTTTTGGGGCTGACTTTTGTGTAAAGATAGCTACCATGATCTGAGACATTAGATATGTTGGTGTGTTGGGATTCCAATTCAAAAAAGGAATATGTTATACGTCACAGAAGTATCAGAAAAACAATGTGGTATGTATGCTTATACAAGTGAGAAATCGGTTTTACGTTAGGATTTATTAAACATTATTGTACGCACCCAATTCTTGATATTACTACCTCTTAGTCCTTGTTCTTGCAGTGTAGATTGTAGAGTAGTTAGTGTCGCAACGCAGAGTGGGTCGAGTATCGACGCCGCACTGGATTGAAGTCTAACTTCCTGTTAACTATTTTGAATCTCTTTATTTGATTATCTGCGAATCGCTGTCCAACTCACCCTACGCTTCTTTCACCATCGGCTCTAGCTGGCATGTGACCGGTGTAGTTTGCATCTTCGCTACTTGCGAGTGCACGTGTTGCGACTAGTACGTTGATGTTTCACACGTAGCATAGGTATCTTCTTCTAGTACGTTTTACGGTGTTTTATTATACTCTCATTTTGCGGTTTATCATAACTCTGGATGCTTCAGATCAATTTTGGTCATATATAGGGTTCACGCACATTAGCACTGCGATTATCCTCAATCTGCTTCGCTTACGTAGATATGATCAACTATACCTTATAGACTGCGTTGCCTTTTTTCCAGATTGTCGGAGGGTTCTTTAGGCTGGCGATTTGTCTCTTGTTGTTCGATGATTGGCAGGCGTCGTTGGTCACAAAGTTGTCGTATGGGGGTTGGTTCTTGGTCCGGTGTTGGGAGTTCGCTTGATTGACTGGGTACGTATCGCTAATTCCGCGTTATGGTGTCGCCCTCGTCCTTGTCCTGTCTACCCCTCTTTCGGATTTGCTGGTAGCAGGTTTTGTTCTTAATTAGCCTTTGCGCCTACTTCGCTTGGCCTGCCTTGTTGTTTCATCTCTGCCGTGGTTTTTGGCAATGTCTGCTGCTCTACATGCTATATTTGCATTGGGAGTTTGGATGCAATCGTTTGTGGTTCAGTGCCTTAGTAGCGCTCATGGTTCTCTGCGTCGCCGGGCTATGGTTTTTATAGATCGCTCTGTATTTATGGGGCTCTCTGTATTTTTCCACTGCCGTGACTCGTTTGACCGGCTGGCCGGAGCTGCACTAACTATTGTTTGATCTGGTTTTCATCAGCATAGTATTAATAGATGGTGGCTTCGTTTTAGCTATATTTCTGATTTAGACACTTTTCGGTATTTCTCATTGTTACCACTGTGTTACTCTTAATGATACGATTGTTCGTATGGCTCTATAATTAATGAAATCATTTCCAGCGCTCTTATCAAATAAACTAACCTAGTCACATTAATTAAAGCGGACGATAATCTAAATTGATATCAATACTTTGAACATTGTGTGTGTAAGACGGAGTTACTGCGCAAATAATGAAGAGTCTTCAACTTCTATCATGAATTCTGTAACACACTTTCAAGCTTTTCTTCCGTGCTCATATCATTTATACCTTTGCTGTGGATGACTATGCATCTGTAATATGGTAGAACCTGGACATATCGACGGGAACTAGGGAACTTTGCCTAATTTGTGGTCCTGCTTTTGTCGTGTAGTATAGTTTATCGTGGCTCTTTAACAGAAACTTCTGCCATATGTGATTTACAGAGGTTAAAGAGCGCAAAGTTCTGTTATTCTGTCTGTTGACCTTCCGACATCTGTTACAGTGCAGTCTTCTCCTTCAATCCCGTAGGTGATTTTGTTGAAAGTCATCTTGTCAATCTTATATTTTGCACTTAATATTTATGTTGAATTCATTTATTCTAATCTCCTTACTTCTACTTCAATTATATTACCTTACAGTATTCCATTTCTATTTATTATTTATTGATTATGTATTCAGATAAGATCTAGTTATACTTAATCATTATATCCTAATTATTGCTATTAATTTTTAGTTCATTTCATTTCCTAGTAGTATTATTCGATTAGTAGAGGTTAATTGTGCAGCAAAAGTGTTAGTGGTACATATTGATTGGACAATTGTCATCATATAGTCAGGTTGTCTTTGCTATTCTATATATTTATAATTTTAATAAAGAGAAACCTTCTCATGTTGATACCTATAAGAGAAGGATTTGTGATACTATCGTCATCACAAACCCCTTTTGGACTCAAAATGCTTAACTGATGTTTTTCACTGGGTGTTACATGCTATATAAAGCTCGGTACCGCACTTCCTGAATTGTTGAAAGTTAGTACCACTTCATATCTTAACTAAGGTACCATTGAGTGCAGGTATTGATTGATGCGATAGAAAGCAATAGGAACAAGGTTAGGTATTTTAAGTACCAAATAAAAAGTAAATCCTCGGTACTTTATTTTCAAAATGACACCAAACGTGGAAATACTGGGGTATTCTTTGGACTATGATTCCATAATTCAGATTATCTGAATTATAGACCATATAGACGAAGAGCAGTCTGTTGAATGTATTTATAATTTTTTCTTGCTCCTTGGAGCTCAATTTAGCTTTATTAGCTGATGCTATATTACGTGAACTTTTAGACGTAGGATGATCCATTGATATTGATAATTACCATATGTCTTACACATATCTAAAAGTCGTATTGAGTTGTCGCATCAATACGTGTACGAGGTACTCTTACATGAACAACAGGGTGGCCTTGAAAGAGTGACGGACACTGCATCAGAATTCACGCTTCAGGTACGAAATTCGTTTATTGTGCACATGAATGACAATGTTGATTAGACTAGAGCTTTACTATGGTGTCAACGACTCAATCAATAATGTTACTGCATATCATTGACATGACAAAAAGCACCTAGACCTCAGAAGAATAATGAATATATTGTAATTAATAAATAATAATAATAATAACAATTAATAATAATTATTGTTTAAAATATTAATATCTATTAAAATAATAATATTTCACATAATGAATAAATGCAATAAATTAATGAATCTAAGGGTTTGAAATATACATAAATAGAGTAATAACACTTTAGATGAATACTAATATCAAATCTACCATATGGATATAAACTATAATCACTCACTTAATAGATTACTATTTAATCATGTACATTAATGAATGGAATTTTGTAAAATAATGTTTTTTGGTGATTCCTATGTCGTCTCCATACTACGT
Source organism: Bassia scoparia (assembly GCA_008642245.1). NCBI lineage: Eukaryota > Viridiplantae > Streptophyta > Magnoliopsida > Caryophyllales > Amaranthaceae > Bassia > Bassia scoparia. Next base: position 31,182 of record SNQN01001380.1, read on the forward strand.
GTCGAGGGAGCCTTTTCAGATTTTAAGAGGCGCCCTAATTAAACCCACAAGTCTATACCCACTCGAGACGTTCTTACGAACACAGCCTACCAATACCCCCTGTGGACTGAATTAGAGATTATAGAAAACTTCAAAGTACAGCTTACACATACTGAGATGCGCACACACGATACACTTGGTCCGTCATAACATTACTCTTCTATTGAGAGATCATCATATAATCCTAATTTGAAGTCTGATTGTTATACACCTCAGATTATATCATTAAGTTCTACTCTCTAATTGCACACTTTTTGAGAAACTTTAATTAGACTGCTCTCCGCCACCAAATCATCATCTTCTTTCATGATTCGTGTATCCAGAATATACAAATCTTAATGTTTCAGATTATCTTTATACACTGCAAAATTATATGTAATATCCTCTCTCGACAGATTAATGTTTAAAATGCTTCCAGAGTACTTTGTATGATTGGGGGACAATTGCTTTAGGTCCTCAGGTAGTGACTAACGACTTCAAGATATCAGGTGAAGTATGGGTGCCTGTGGGACATGCTGTACCTGTTATTTGATTAATTTAGAGAATTGGAAGTTAGCAAATCAATGGTATGGCGTTATGAAGTTTATGATTCTGTTGAGTCCTAGCATCAAAACAGTCTCACTAGGAAGGCCAGTTGCTTTGCATTCGTGTTGCAATGTGTTTGATTCTCCATTTCTAGATTATTTAATGAAGCTAAGCATGTACCTTTTTTGGATCTCTTTTACATAACATGTTAGCACAGCTCATCTTTTCTTTGTTTGAACATTATTGTTCATGCAACTTTTGGAATTAATAGATACATTAAGGTTAATTACTACACCACAACATGAGCAACGAATGAAACGAGGTAATGCTCATCAGACCAGATTGTATGTGACATTAGAATGATCCTCGTATCCTTTCTTGCTATGCCAAAGCTCTCTGATATATCCTAAGCACAAGTCTATACATTATATATACTATCACTATAGAGAGTGCAAAATGTCTGTGCTCTCCGATGTCAAACGTGTGGATTTTTTCAAGTGTTCTTTGTTATTGTTTAGCATCCTATACAGATATGAGCCTGACTGTAGTGGCACAGCTACTGGTTTAATTAGATTAGATCACAATTTGCCAGACAATTGCTCTATCACCCAACTTGCTCGTAACTTGAGCTTCGACAGACGATTGCTTAGCATCCAATTCTAGATTCTCTCGGTTTTCAGCAGAAGACACGCTGGGTTTATGCTACAAGTTTTACGGGAAGAAGCCCGACTGCAAGGAGCCGAGCTGACGGTGCCAAGTTGACTCACTTGATACGTCGTCAGTGTTTGGTCCCGTCTGTTTAGTAAGCTCTGCCACGCAAAGGGTGTTATATCTTCTGTTCTCCATACTTTGCTCTCGTGATATTCTTATTCAGTTACGTACTGGATGCTTATTGTGAGATAACTTTGTTGAGGTGAATTACTTAGATGATTGGGCATTTATAATTTGTACTGAAATTGGTTGCTTTTGCGAAGTATAGAGCACATTATACACTGGTACAAGCTGATCAATTTATGGGAAGTTTGTTTACGAAATTTTAGGAGTGGAATGAATTGAATTGAGGGTGAGATGAAATTGGAACTATGTATGTTTTAGTTGTGCCTGTTAGGTTGACATGACACGCATGAATTGTATTGATTTTGTATGGGGGGTTGAATAGGAAGTTATACGGTGAAGGTTAAGTAATTACGAAAATCTAAACAAAACTCCGAATTGGTTTGTAGCATATTATATCTGGTGATTGCCATATAAGTAAATGCGTTGTTATATTATGGGCTTTATATTAATGTAGTAGTAGGGATATAAACTGAGGCGTTTCTTCAGAAAAAACGGGGTATTTATAGTCGGGGCTGTCTAGATTGTGTAATAATTGATTATAGGGTATTAACTCTTATAGTTATAGTCTAGGTAGACGTAATAAACAGTACTGAGATAAGTGATATAAATTAACTTACTGATTATTGAATAGTAATAATTTCTTTAGCTACAACAGTTATTAAACCTTAATATATTGTACATAATAATATATAATTAACCTAATGAATAATAATAATATAACTCAATCTCACTCACATTGATAAGAAATTTGATAATAATAATTATAAATAATAATAATGATATATGACTTGTTGCTAAATATAATATAATAATAGTGGTACAATGGATGTTGTTATTATTCTTAGGTGTAGTCAATGAATCATCCTCTTTTTATGGATACATCAGGCATACACTGTTATGAACTTGACTCAGGAGCTTGGCTTAGTCGAGGTTGGCGAGTTGTTTTGTGTTTTGCTGACCGATTCTGACGCAATGGCTAGTGATGCTAAAAGGTAGTTGGTGCATTAAGGTTTTGTACATGTGATTTGTTTGTTTGGAGTGTATGGCTTTCGTTGATAGCTAATTATATGGATTGTGTTACCTGTTGCTACTTTGGAGTCGAGTAGTATGAATTTAGATATAAATGTGGATTTTAAGGTGTAGAGGTTGGATCATATTTAACTTAAAAGGTCAAGAATATGAGTGGGTCTTCTATAAGTAAGTACCGCTCTAGATGTATGTGTGATTAAGATGATTGTGGTTGCTTCGGACAATGATGGTCCTAATTTGTCGCTCAGGGTGTTTTATAGGATAAGCTACTATTGGGCCAAGCTGGTTTTCAAAGCGTTATGTGTTTTGTAAGACAGTGGATTGGCTATCTTTTTAGATGAGGAGTAATAACTGAAGGTTTGAAGTTGAATGTAGTGGATCCTTATCTTGGCTTGGTTGTACTCAATATACGTCTTCGTTGGGTCTTCTGTTGTTAGGTATTTGTCGCAACGAAGGAAATGCATTGCATTGTGGAAGAAATGGACGAGGTTCGTGAACAATGTTGGTGAAGTTCTTCAGAAGAGAGTATCTGTTTTCCTAGCTAGATAATTGATCTATTTAATATAGTCTATACTCTAAACATGATGGGATATGATAAGTTTCATGTTAGTTGCACATGTTATTTTGGATGTTTTCTAGTTATTGTTGGAACTTGTGAAACTTGTTTAGCTGACATTATTGGAATGATGTCGATATGAACAATCGATGTTTTATGTTGAGATTGACAGTGATAATATGAGTTTTAATTATGAAACAGTTTAATAATTGGGGTGTTTTTTAGTGGAAAGGAGATTTGAAGTCGGAGCGAACTACGCACTTGGTTGAATGCGTGAACGAAGGAGTAGGTCATGCGTGAATGGAGGATTGAATAGGTCATGCGTGAGATGGTGAAAGAGGAGGTTGAGTTTGCTAATTCATAAAATTAAAATTAAAGTGTATATATGTATGTGAGCCCTATTTTGACTAATTCTATAACCAACAAAGTAATATTGGTTAACATATAATTGGTTTATAAATCTAAAATGAATTACTTTGTAACTCATAAGTTTTTTGATAGTTACTTAAAATTTATTTGTAACCACATTAATGTGATGGTTACAAATTAATACATATATGTAACCAACTTTTTAAATGTTGGTTACAAAAAAGTAATAGGTAACAACAATGAGCATGATGGTTACAAATAAAGGGTTACTTAAGCAATTTTTCCACTAGTGTGTTTCCTTGACTGTTGTTGGAAAACAATCATATATCTTTTATTGCATGTACCTTGTTATATGTGCAGTAATAGATTGATTCCAAGACTTAAGTATGAAGCCTTTAAGACATTCGAAGAAAGAAGCTGTGCTCAAATTGAAGTTTTAAAGGAAGATTCAAGTTCTTGAAGATTACATGAAGATTGAAGAATTGCTCATTAAAGTTTAAGTTTAGGAATTCATGTAATAATATGCTCTGTAGTGTGATTAAATAGTAATAGTCTAGTGCTTAAGTGTTCTGAGTATGATATGAATTCTGGTACAAAGCTTGGAACAGAATTCATAAAACACTCATTTAAGGAACCAAGCTGGGAACTAGTTGTGTTCCTGAATGGAAATTCGGCTGCGGTTTGAAAAAGGATTTTTTTAAATATTTTAAAAGATATTTGAAAAGATATTTGCCAGCTAGAAATATAGAGAATATGTTATATTGCATTGCCTTAAACCTTGGAGTATATATTTGTTCGATTATTTCCTTAGGATAAAATGATAAGTTTACAACACATTCTTGGGATTTCTTCATCATATGCAATCAACCTGATATCCTGCTAGTGAAATGATATGAAGCGCCAGGCCGTGTTTTTCTTTCATATTCATTAAGGCAACCATTAGACCTTAAGACTTCAACAAACTAAACTACGAGTAATTAACTCATAAATAATTTTTATTTAACAACCATAGATATTTTGAGATAACGATATTATATAGGCTTTAAGTTAGGTCGATCTTGATTTAGATATAACTAGCTTTCTTGCACGCTATGCGGCTTGAATTTTATACGGATTTTACTTATTATTTTCTTCTCCACTCAAATTTGAATTTTTAATTTTTAATTTTTATTTTATGTTAACATTAATTGTCTATAAATTGTGTATTGTATCAATTTAAATTTTGATCTTAATTATTCTTCTTTTAGCATGCATATATTTATGTTAGTTTACATTTGAACTTATTTATGTTAGTTTGTATTGAGCTTTATTTCCTTTAACACATTTTAAATTAGGAAAAGAATTGATTGAGAAAATCAATATAAGCAATTCAATTATTATGAAACGGTATTTAAGTCTTTGTATAGGGGGACACCATAGCTCCCCTTGGCTTATATAATAAG
>SNQN01001380.1:38393-48953 GCA_008642245.1 Bassia scoparia
ATCAATACCATATAAAAAGGGAGTAACCCCTTACTGTTCAAATGAACAGTATGAATAGTAAGGGGTACCCCACAGCAAGTTGGACCCTCCCATCTACCCATTCCCAGCAGCCCACTTCCTTTGCCCACCATATTTGCTACCCCCAGAAGCCCACATCTAAGCCCACTTCCAGAAGTCCATAGCCCGAGCCCACAATCAGAGCTAACCCACATGCGTTGAAACCCTAATGTCATTAGCTTTACCTCAGTCATCCCCCTCACACCTCCTACCACCCAATGATGTGCTTCTCTTTGAAGCTCGTAGTTCCAATTGTGGGTGTGTGAAACTGCCACCCTTCTCTCTTTTGCTCCTTTTTTTCGTTTTGTTCTGGTGCAGATTGAGAAGCTAAGAGCTCCCAAATCTGCCACTCTTCTTTGTTTTGGTCCTTTTTCGCGAAAAAGGTGCTACCCATGGTGGAGATGAACTAGGTGCTGCTACCCTTCTGGATTTGTTACGTTTTGGATTTGTGGAAGGTGGAGATGAACTCCAATCAAGGTAATTTGTTTTTTTTTTTGTTTTGTTTGTGGTTCGATTTTGAGTTTTTCATTGACAATCGATTTTAGGTCAGAAGAATTTCGTTTTTAAACTGAATTTTAATCTCGTTTTCATAGTTATTATTGAATTCGTTTTTCATAGTCGAATGACTGATAAATGATCTTGGATTTGATTGATTTCAGATTTGCTATTGGCAACTTTAGTGTGGGTTTTAGAATATTTTTATGATTTCTGCAAAGTATGGTTTATGTTTGCTTATTAGGAAGAAGAACAGTTAGAAATTTTTTCGTATTTTGGTATTAAAGATTAAATCTATGTGTGTTTTGATTATAATATCATAGAGTATGACTGATCTGGGGATAAGTATTTAGAACAGTTAAAACCTCGTTGAGTATGAAGATAACAGCAAATTAATTAGCTTGGATTTAGGAATGTTTGGTCTTTTTTAAAGAAATGCTCCACTGACAAGGGAATCTCATTCGCCAACAAATTTCAACAAATGTTGCTAACTTGTGCCCAAATTATTATTCTAAATTAGTGATTGTGTGTTGTTGATTTTTGTTTGATTTTTGCTTGATCAATTTAAACTTAAGTCTAATAAAGATCATTAGGGTAATAATTATTTACTTTAGTAGTTAAGTTTGGTGCCTAAACAAGAGAGATGATATTAAATGAGCCAGAATTGGTTTTTCGGTTGAATTATTATGACAAAGTTCGTTAAAAATTTGAAATTCAAATGATAATTTATTAGCATCACTTGAACATGACATAGATCAAAAATCTCTGTTTTAAACCATACTTTTAACTGCCTTTTCTTGCAAGGGAATCAGTACTGGATTATGTACAAATATACAAATATCATTTTGCTAAAATTCATTGTAGGTTTACTTTGAGTTTTGTCAAATTGCAGGAATATCGAAATTTTAGAAGGGGATTTATTTATGTAGTTGGTAAATGGGATTTATGTGTTTAGTAGTTGGTAAATGGTAAATGATTCAAATTTTGTATATTTCGTATAATTATATTGCCTGAAATCCTGAATTTGGAAAGTTAATGAAAATTTTATGGTACTTGAATGATTAGCTGTAAGAAATTAAAAAGGACATTATATGACGAACTTGAGTCACAGTGGATTCTCTACTAGCAAGGTGGCCAAGGGAAACAGAATTTCAGTAAAGCTATGTTAATTATCTCTTACTGATACTATATTTTTTCTTGAACTGCATGTAATGTTKCAGCTTGGATTCCCAAATTGMTGTATATGAATTGCAGAGGGAACAGGTAGAAGCAAAAATGCAAGAATTAATGGCKTAAGYTCAGCATACTTCTGTAAGTGAAGAGGATCATATCGAATTTCTTACTTATTCTTCCTTAGTTTCGCTGGGCTTTGGGAATATTGCTTAATTTGATGGTATCATGTACACTAACTTTGATATTTAATGTAACACTTTTCCCAATTACTAAAACCAAGTTGTAATTTTGAAAGACGTTTATGAGTGGGTCGTGGGTAAGAAAAATTATCTTCGTCTCTTCTCTGTAATATGGTGAGTTCTTGATCTTGACATGAGAAAATGTTCATACACAATATTAATGGCTGTCTCTTATACACATCTAGATGTGTATAAGAGACAGGTGTATACTTATGTAGTTGGTAAATGGTAAATGATTCAAATTTTGTATATTTCGTATGATTATATTGCCTGAAATCCTGAATTTGGAAAGTTAATGAAAATTTTATGGTACTTGAATGATTAGCTGTAAGAAAYTAAAAAGGACATTATATGACGAACTTGAGTCACAGTGGATTCTCTACTAGCAAGGTGGCCAAGGGAAAAAGAATTTCAGTAAAGCTATGTTAATTATCTCTTACTGATACTATATTTTTTCTTGAACTGCATGTAATGTTTCAGCTTGGATTCCCAAATTGCTGTATATGAATTGCAGAGGGAACAGGTAGAAGCAAAAATGCAAGAATTAATGGCTTAAGCTCAGCATACTTCTGTAAGTGAAGAGGATCATATCGAATTTCTTACTTATTCTTCCTTAGTTTCGCTGGGCTTTGGGAATATTGCTTAATTTGATGGTATCCTGTACACTAACTTTGATATTTAATGTAACACTTTTCCCAATTACTAAAACCAAGTTGTAATTTTGAAAGACGTTTATGAGTGGGTCGTGGGTAAGAAAAATTATCTTCGTCTCTTCTCTGTAATATGGTGAGTTCTTGATCTTGACATGAGAAAATGTTCATACACATTTTATTAATGGGTAAGAACGCTCCCATTTTTTGGGATAGCGACAGACTGCAATTATCTTTAATGATATGAGTAACATAAGATAAACCTTATATGTGCATTGCAAATTGTGCTTCACGTATGCTATATGCAGCTAACTTTTAACTCATTTATATATTATTTGTATAGGAAATATACCATGAGCTCAATGCCTGCGACAGATTTGAGCAAGACTATCAACAGAAGGTATAAGAATTGAAATCTTTAAAGTTGCGTGCCTCGTAAAGGTTAGTCTTTTCTAATGGACTATGCATGCCATAGAATCCTTGATCTGATCCCTTGAAAGTTCTACCACCTTATGGTTTTATTTTTTCCGTGGCCTGCGAGGAACCTTTAATTTGAATGCATCTCTATTTTTACACAAGAAACTATAACACGGTTTATATCAAGTGGGTAAAATTTCAACAAATTTGTATTGCATTTGGCTAGGCTGCCCAATATACATCCTGCTTAAGTATATTCTTGTGTTATGTATGACCTCATTAGGATGCTTTTGTTTTTTCTGATTTATAGGAGAACATCTAATGATGTTACACAGTGAGCTAAGACAACAAAAGAAGATTGTATTGAGCTTGAAAAATAAATCTCTTTGGTCAAAAAAGTTAGAAGAGGTATAAAAAAGCTTCCTGATTTTACTAGCCATAGATTTATTTTTTCTCCTCAGTATTATGTCCCTATAATACTTGCTGTTATCTCAAATTCTCAATTGCTGAAGTAGTGCATTTAATTTGTATTTGTAGAGATTGTCCGATGCTGGATTGTGAGTTGTCGGACTTGCTCTTTGAGCTTAGACCATATCAACGTCGAGCAGCTTTCAGAGTTGCAGGTATTAATCTGGGCCTTTCTTTCTGATCAATAATGCATTATTAGTTGCTGCATATACATTTATAAATTTGGTCGTGTTTCTGGTCAATTTCTGCAGTTTTTGTAAGGATACAATAAAATCAGTCTATAAAGCTGATTTTGAAGTTTCAGACAAGTTCAATAAGGCTATTTGAAGGTGAAAAGCCTTGTGTTGGAATGACTTGCGATTAAAAGGTAATTATTTTCTTTCAAACATTGGTAGATCATATGATTATATACATTAGTGTTTGAGAATCCACAGTTTAATGGATTGTTTGATTTTATCATAGTTATATACTTCTCTTTTTTGTTTTTTTAATGAATTTCGAATCAACCTCCCTCCACTTCAACATACGATTGATAATCGAGAATCCACAGTTTATATAATAACCATTACATTTATATAACAAACAACAAAGTTTAAAACAAAAAAGAGAAGTATATAACTCATCAGATTCTGCTACAACTTCATTACTTTGGGTGCTCTGAAATTATGGCTTCTAAGCTTATTATAATTGATGTTATTGTTCTTGATATTATTGCTTTTGGTCTTGATGTTGCTGTTGAGCAAAGAAGAAGCACTATAAGTCTCTTTTCCTTTTAATCTGATTATTGATTTTCATTTTTCAAGCTTCAATTTTATGTGGGTATTGAAATTCTTTGCTTCTTAATTATGTTTGTTGATTAAAGAAACAATCTTTGGAGTAGGATTTAGTTGTTTGGTTGATTTTACTGGTTGATTTGAGACTTSWGTGTGTCATTATGTGGGTATTGAAATTTTTTACTACTTGATGTGTGTTAAGTTGAATAAAGACAATTTGCCAAAGTCATTMTTTAGTTTTCAATCATAAGAARGATTGGATGTCTGTTACTGTATTATTTCGTATTTGTTTTGGGTTAGTTTGGCACCATATTCTACATAATAATTGTATTTGAACAGTATAGATTCTGAGTGAAATGGACATGTGAAATGGAATACTGGAATTACTCAACGTACCTTGTCCATATTACTGTGATCCCTGCCTTTTGACCCCAAAGATTGAGGTTGATCTTGTTCAGAGAAATATATCATACATAGTTTCAATATCATACATAATTAATGTGAAACTTTTGTACAGAGAGTATTGTTGTTTTTAATCAGTTTTGGGTTTTAGAGAAGAAAAAAGGGAGGTGCTTGTTCAGTTGGGGCTATGGGAGGTAATTTTTTTCCCCTATTTCCTTTTTGTATAAGATTATTTTTATTTTTGTGTGAGTTTTTATTGATTTTGAGGTGGAATTTTTGCATAAATAGTAAGATGAATATTCCTTATGAATTATTGCGTATGTTTAATTAATTTTGAATAGGAATTCTGATTAGGACTTAGGAGTAAGTAGCCCCATTAWAGTAGTCTTAGGCTCTTAGCTAAAGCAAGGGTGAGGTCTGATATCTATTTTTATTTTATAGATGATCATAGTTTGACCAATACTGGTGTGGTAACATGTAGTTTCCTTGATTTTTCCCATAGCATTTTGTTGACCTTTTGCCGAAAATAATTACTGTTGGCAGAATATTATCTAGCTAGAGTCATGCTATCCAAACTTCTGAGAAACATGCTAAAAAGTTGATATTTGTGTTATATGTTGTGTGTGGTTATGTAGTTGTTGGGAAGTTAAAGGACTACCAGTTTGTATCTCTCTCTGTTGCTCATGGTTGGATCTGGTTTGCTTGTGTGGTCAATGAAGACGGTGACATGTTTTTTAATAATTCACTGCAAACATCAACCTTTTTATTTTTGCAGCTATTGTTGATTGATTGATGGCTTCATGAATCATGTTTGGAGTTTTATATAACAAATCTGAGTTTTATATCAAAAGTCAATTTTCCTTTTTCCTTTCATATAATGCTTTCTTAATCAATTAAGAGATTGATGAAGAGATTGATGTTAATGGTCTTGACCATGTGTAACAGTGACGACGAAACTTTTATATCAGCAGATGATTTGAGAATAAACCTTTGGAACTTGGAGATCAGCAATCAGAGTTTCAATATTGTTGATGTAAAACCCCAAAATATGGAGGATCTGACTGGTATATTTTTATTTTGTACTTGTCCCCTTCTTCAAATTTTCAGTATATGGAGGTTTTTGCACGGAACATTAAAAATCAGAGGGAGTAGCTTAATTAGTTTAAACATAAGGGAGACAAACACACCTAGAGTTGCATGAAAGTTTTTGTTGTGAAACTAATAATACATCAATACTCCTACGTATTAACTAGGTGAGAGCCTTGTGTAAAGAGACCAGCTTACCCGAAATATTGATGTTATCTTCAACCAATTAACTTATTGTTCTGTTCAATGTTTGTGAAAAATAATCTTGGAGGACCCTTTCCATGAATATTACACGCTGACTTGCTTTTGCATTGCTGATTATAAATCAGAGGATAGCAAGTTCATATGGATGTTTGGAAGTTGTTACTTGAATGTGATCTTTATGATTGTGTATCCTATTAACTGTATGCTGTAAATGTTTTACGGGAGAATATTGATGATTTATGCCTTTGTTCCCTCACAACTTTGACATGTTTGACCCTCTTGGTTCGTACAAGACCTTTGTATATTCCAGGAATTGGTGGTGACTTTTTTTGTTCACTCACATGCTTTGGTCACTTTATTGTCTTAAGAAATGAGATTTGGTTTTGAGTTGTATGTGTCTTCCAGCTTGTATGCTTTATTATATAGTCTATTGGTTTCTTTTAGGTTTACAAGGTAGAAAGGGGGGAGAGAGAGAGATGATTGTGGTTTGCTAATGTCTATCATAATTGATGTTTTGTGGCTACAGAGAAGAAAGCGAATGGTGGGTGCTTCCTTCGAGTTTGGCACTATGCAAGCTTTTCCAAGCCCGACCCATTGATTATCACATTGTCAATCAGGAGAATCAGGAGATTCAGGATTTAATATTATAYAGCAAGGATCATCATCAGTTCTGGCAATCTTAATATTTTTATAAGGTTACTGTCAAGCTAGGTCTTCTCCTGTTTTGAGAAATTTTTCTTGTACTCATTATGTAAATCTTGAAGAGCCTGTAGTGTGTGGTTAGTAAGTTATGTATACACCCTTTTTCTTCTATAGTTTCCAAACTTTTGATTAGGGAGGGCCCATTTGGAGCTGAGTTGATTTTTTCCTTGTCGATATGCTGTAAATAACACCATCTATGACATAAAGTTTGATAGATATATTTATATACACACCTTACATGCAAAGCAAATGGATTTCCGAGCTGGTCTTAATCCAATAATGTACACTAATATACAAAATTAGATTGATTCTGGTATTTTGGGGAAGACAGGTAAGAAAAGTGTTGATCTTGTATGGAGTACTATTTTTAATTAATACAAGCCCAATAATAAAAATACCTGTCTTTCCCTATTTTTCAGCCTTATTTATTTATCTAAGGAATGGAAGGGTTGATTTTTTTTAAGGGTATATTATTTTTATTATTATTTTTTAAAGGGTTTATTAAGTATGTAAAAGTTTAACTATTTTGTTTATTTTGAGCAGTTAGGGTAACTTGTACGCATAACCCTTCTTAAAAAACTTTCATTTACACACCATTCAGGACAATTAAGCTACTATAGTGATCACTTGTCCAACCATTTATCTAATAGGAAGTAATTTTACTATCTTGTGCCTCCATTGTAATTGAAGTATAGGAATAGGAATGATTTTTTAAGAGCAACTGAAGAATTATTAGCTTATTTTTTTTTAACGACACGAGAGGTGTAGTTTTCCGTTTTAGTCATATATCCTGTTACGAGGTTTAGAATCATCGTGGGGGTGGTATTCCTTATATTGAACGCTTATATTACTTTAACGTTTTATTTTGCACAATTAATCACTTCTAATTATAGATTGTCGTTTAACAAACGGTCCGGGGCACCGCGCGCATCGCGCGCGGTGCAACGGCTAGTAATTAAAAACACCCATGCTAGCTATTTTTATTGTTCGTCAACTATTCAAACTTAGATAGCCACTAGGCTAAGACATCATCGTTATAATTGAATATGCCTAAAGCGTCATCCAACACTTGAATGAAGACTTAGTATTTAATTTGATTTCATGGCACATTTTATATAYATAGCTCGGCGGTCCAAACTGGAATGTTGAATTCGGAAGAAGAGACTCAACTTCAAGACCAAGTGCAAGGGCTGCTGATGTTGATCTTCCCTTTGCAACTGATAATGTTCGCAACCTCGTCTCGTTGTTCTCCAGAAAAGGCTTTTCTATCCGAGACTTGGTCGCTCTTTCAGGTATTTTCTCTCTCAACTCTTAACTTTGATCTTAGTTTAATTTACACCAAAATTTACAAATTTAAAATTTATCTTGTGTATGTTTTTTCTTATATAAAATTCAAAATTTTAAAGTTTTTTGGATGAGTATGAGCCACGAGGATAATACAAATTACAACGACATCTTCCCATATTACAAAACATTCAATCTTTATCAATAAGTTGACATCTTCTTTTTTCCTCTTATATAATACTTCATCATTCCAAAAGTTGTTCCCATTGTTTCATACATTAAAATTTACAATAATGGTTTAATTGTTTAGAATCTTTAATTTGGTCTTCATATCTTTAGAAATTTGGATATTAAWCAAAGTGGGAAGTAYGTATATACGTTGAAAATAAGATGGATAGYTAAAATAATTATTTGAAATAATTAGAAGTCARCGCTTAGTAGTAGTCGTATTTTTCATATGAAATCATCRTGTATGTTAGAATGTAAYTATAATATTAAGTAGTGTTTATATTWAAATCATGATTAATTAGTTGTTGAATGATTATCATTTAATTTCCCCATTATAAAATTAAAGGACATATAATCCCTTGTATAACATATCATAACATGCCTATCTCTTGGTTTGCCGCCTTCAAACCTCAGCGTATTGTTGAATGGAGAAAAGAAATGTCAAAAATAWTTCTTGTCACATTTATCATGTATGCAATTCTTAGCTTGTACATCCCTCCATTATTAAAGGTTATCCCACCTTAATTTGATTTTTTCGTTTTTTTTGAAAATTATCTAATGTTTTAAATCTACTATAATTTCACATAAACGCTATTTATTAAAAACACAATTTTCTGATCATCAATATTTTTAATTTTTATATTGAGATAAAATTTGATATTGATTAAAATATTGTACTATTGCGAAAATGATTAATATTACTTTTAACATTAAATAGGAGCCACACACTAGGCAAGCTAGGTGCATACGTTCCGTGACCGAAGCTTACAACGAAGCGTAACCATACTCGCCTAATGCACAATTATTTGCAAAGGATATGGCCCGGCTAATTCCGGGATAAAAACCTCGTCCATTGATGTCGATCCGCCAAATGCCTTTAACACACTTACTCATCGGACTAACCAATTCGAAGGGAATATTATTACAACACTCATGATTCCCAATACTGTTTCACTAGGACGTGGGGGTCAAACTGATGGTATAGTCCGACAATATGCAAACAATGAAAAAGCTTTCTTCAACGATTTTGCTTCTGCAATGTTGAAGATGAGTAGGCTTGGCGTTTTAACTGGTCGAAGGGGCACGATTCGAAGGCGTTGCAGAAATCTTCGTTAAGAGCTTGAAGATTGGACTATTAAATGTGTAGAACATGATCGATTTTATCTGTGAATTTGAGTTGTGTTGAAAGAAATTTATCTTTGAAGTCTATACAATAATTTTACTTTGAAAAATTCAGGACTATTATATCTAATAATGTAATACAAAAGCAAAAATTCATGACTTTGAGTATGTTGTACAATGTAATTGTATTTTTTTTTTTCATGTAATATAGATTGATACTACTTCATCAATATAAAATTGTGATGGGCATATTTTGTTGTAGAAGAAACTTAATTTTCTCCTTTTGATCTTAAGATCATTTCTTATGCGAAGTAATTAAATGTATCAATAAAGCAAAAAATAATAACAAATACTTGAAAACATAGGATTTACACGGTTCATTTACGTGGTTTGTCAACATTAATTTAATATTCGTTACATCTATATCATGTAAAAGGACAAAAGATATATAATATACTAATCAAGTTAGTTAGTTACACTAATCAAATTCAAAGGGTTTGTTGCTTTGTATATAATATACTCCGTACTGCATACAGTATAATAGTAAACAAAAACATGATGATAATTTGATAAAATTGTTAGAAATATAAGATAAGATAGACTGAGAAAATATATCACAATTTATCTTATATTCCTAACATAAACAGTACAATATACTGAATTAATAATTTATATACTTCCTCCGTATCAAAATAAATGCAACGATTTGACATTTTTCCTCTCTACTTTATGTCAAATCGTTGCGTTTATTTTGATACGGAGGAGGTATATATATTGCGTACATTGCATTGCATATTATGGACAGTACGTATAATGTAGTCTCTTTTGTAGGAGAGATGAGAGAGCATGTATATTTATTTTAATCTTAATTAATTAGGATTTTTTGCGAAAACAAACCTTTTATAACCAAAATTTTGCGAAAGAAAACCTTTTAAAACGATAATTGCAAAATGAAACCTAATTGAAAATTTTCTTTGCGAAACACCACCTTATGACGTCATTGTGGGTTTGACTCTTACTAAATGGCGTTGACTTCACATTTGACACCCCAAATCCTTATTTGCAGCCCTTCTCTTCATCTCCCCTCTGATATGTTGAACATAACCCAATAGAAGCCCACAAAACCCGGTATTCTCTCCTACGCATTTCTAGAAAAATCAACCACCATCTCTTTCCATATTCGCTTCTCCCAAATTTTGCATTCAAATCAAATTAGGATTTTCAGAACTTCAATCAACGATCAAAAATGGGGAAAATTCT
>SNQN01001380.1:57425-77547 GCA_008642245.1 Bassia scoparia
AATAAAAATATATCTTAGAATGATGTAGATGAGAGTTTTTTTTACGATGCTTAATATTTTTCTAGCAAGATATACAATGTAAAAAAGTATTTGTTAATATAGTATTTATTTGTTAAAAAGTATTTGCTATATGCAACCCTCTCTCACGTGTTAATGTAGTAGTTAACAAAAATCAAGGAATTAGTTTTTTTGTAAAAAAAAAATATATATAATATAATTAAAAAACAAAACCAAAACATTAAGTGAAAGATTAAAAAACAAAACAAAACCCTCTCTCAATGGCCACAACCAGTTTTTGGGCCCAAAACAGCTGCCCAAAGCCCTGTAATTTTCAGGCAGTAGGGTCGAGCCTACGGGCCGACCAGTTTTGATCAGGTCTACTTCTTTTAATATTCCTGACATGGCTCGCCGTACCTTCACTTACCACTAGAGCTAACTCTTGTTGGTAACGGGTCTGACAAATTCATTATACAATGAGTTGATCTGATGAATTTTTGGAGATTTTTTAAAAGATTTTTATTAAGTTGATCTATTGCTCGCCCAGGGTCTAATTTTTGTAAAGATTAGAGCTTTCAAAAAACCTAACTGATAGCTTAAGTAATTGAAATTGGTTTGAGTGGGTTATCTACTTATCGTACAATTTGCACACCTAGCTAATCGTTAAGTCAATTATTGTATGTAGCTTTGTTCTATGAAAACAGGTAAAGAAGATGATCAAAATTTGGCTATAAATATGTAACTAGGAATCTTTGTATGTGCACAATTATTGTTGTTGCAAATGGTACTGTAGGCGTGTGCATGTGGGGCCATCATCGGGCCTCAGCCTACATCGATTTTGAATTGTGGGCTTGAGCCACAGATACCGCACGTGAGTGCGTTGGGGTGTGTTGTCGATAAAAAGGATCGCTACCGTGCCTATACAGATTAATCACGGACGTCCGAAACATTTGTGCCAAACTAATGACCCCATTGTTAGGTCCAGTAACCAGATTGTGGGTTCGGAGACATGGTACGGACTAGCGGTGTTAATGAGCCGAGCCTACTCGAGCTCGACTCAAAGTTAGCTCGAGTTGAGCCTCATCAATGCTCGGCTCGAAAGCTCGCGAACAGGCTCAAAATTTTATTTTATCTTTTTTTAGCTTAATAATTATAAAATTAGTAGTATATTATTGATAAGTTTAACAAAAAATAGAAAATTCATAGCTATTAACTATTATATGTTCTTAAAAGTCATTATATTTTTATAGTTTTCGAACTCCAGTATAGCTTTAATGTATTTTGAACTTGACTTTTAAGGCTCGAAAAAGCTCGAAGCTCGGCCCGAGCTCGAGGATATTCGTCATGAGCCTAGCTCAAAATACCCAAAGCTCGGCTCGGCTTGGCTCGTTAACACCCCAAGTACGGACCAGATCTTTGACCTAATTCGCCTGCATGTAGCGGCCTCTACTCGGTCTCATTGTAGTTCCATAAATCATAATAATTGAATTCAAAGAGCCTATTGATTTGATCTTAGAATGCGTATTAACTTAATATTACTACAAGAGTTGATTTCTATTATACATGCATCACTACCTAGCCTAATGTTCGTCTCCACTTCGAATTAATGAAATTAATGTGGTGCCTAAAATCCGTTCGTCCATAATTAATCTGAATTTAATGTGATTCAAGCAAATTTCGGTCTTGATTAAGCAAATAAGAGTCATATACGCAGAAATCAAGAATAATATATATATAAATCAAAAGTCAAATATATGCAAATTTACTCACCTTGTATCGCTACCAAAACAAAAGAAAACAAAGCAAGGTTAGAGTATCAAAAGATTTGCTTTCGAACGAATCGCTTATCACAACAAAATAGATTGTTAATATTGACAACAACAATTCGAACGATTGCGATGAAACAAAAACAATTGAAAATAAGATGATTTATATGTTTGAAAACCAAAAGCGAATCAAATAAAATTCAAAGTATTATGTTGATCAAGATCAATAATAAAAGAAGAGAGATAATGAGATTGAATAGCCTCAGAATTTGTACCTAAATTCGCAAAGGTACGACTCCGAAAGATGCGACGAATTCGAGTAAGTTTTGATTTTGCGAATGGTTTGTGTTTTGTGGATGAATTTGAATGAGAGAGAGGTTTTTGAGAGCTTTGAATGGCACGTCGTATGATGTTTTTCTTTGTTCGATCGTTGGTTTTCATTGATGTTCGATTAAGCACCGAGAGCATGTATTTATAGGCGTTTAGGGAAAGATAGATAGAAGCAGAGGAATCGTATATACGATTAGAGGACCGTATATACAGTATGGAGGACCATATATACGTTCATGATGACTATATATATAGTTTGGTAGACATGGCAGCCACGTCAACCAATCGTATGTACGATTCCATCCTCTATCTATCTTCGTTCGGGAATTCCTATCCGTATTTTCTGAATGTAATTTAGGATCCGGGAATAACCTTTATCCAATTTTGGCTTATTGGAGCTCAAGGTTAACCTTCTAGAATATTCCGGATCATTCCCGAATTTTTCGGATTTCTATTAGAATTTCTGAATTTATTTTTTTTTCGAAAATTATTTCACAAACTAATAAAAGTCATAGAAAATCATAGAAAAATAAGAAAACTTATTTAAAAATACTGGCAAACTCAAAAAATGAGAAGAATAATATGAGAATGAGAAATCTTAGAAATGATCTTTATAAACAATTCTAAAAAATCATTTTGCTAAGAGAAAATGTGCTAAAAATAGAAAATAATTAAAATAAATATTTTCCGACTATTATTGAACCCTCGGTGTATGATTTCGATCTCAACCTTATTTCAACTCATGCAAATGTGTTTGATTTATAGATTTCGTCACAACTTCCGGAATCAAATCTATTTCGAAATGTTGCACTTTTCTTCATCGGCTATTCAATTTGGGGAGACACTTTTGGGTGTCTACTTGTTAATTACCTTAGTCTTCTTCGCTACGGGCTCTTTCTCATCTCTTTCTCTCTCTAAACTAAAAATACCAAAAACACAATCCTTTGAACTCTCGGGTCGGGCTCGTCGGTGACGGGTTTGGGCCACTGCAACACCTAATCGTCGCAAGTCCCCGATCTATCACTTGTCGGAGTTTGGGACGATTTTGTGCGGCAATGCGCCTATGACGGAGTTGGGTTTAGTATGGGTTTCTTGGGTTTGGGGCTTATGTTCGCAGGATTCTACTCTGGTGTCGGTGAAACCTCCGGCGACCTGGACTCACCGCTTTTTCGGCCTTCCATTCCATCCCCTTCGTTCTGTTTCCTTCTTGGGTTAGTGGTTGTCTCTTTTCTAAACTTTTCTAACGTTTAGTTGTTTATTTTTTTGTCCTGGGCTTTGTTCACAACTATGTTGTTTTGGGTTTGTAGTGTTGTAGTCTTGTTTTTTTCCCCTCATTGCTATTTGCTTTGGCAATATGGTGTCTTCTGGTTCAAGCCCTCTGGTTGCTAGTATTTTGTACTAGAGTGTGCTTATTTGGTATTGTGGTAGTTTCCTTTAACTTGTTGGTTGTTGAGTGCTTTTAGTTGTTTATTCTTCAGTGTTTTTGCTAAGGTAGGGAGTCTTTTTTTCTTAGTCCTTTCGATGAAGTCATTAGATTCTTGTAAGTCTTTTCGAAAGGAACATAAGGATCTCCTCTTTGATGATAGTAATTAGGAATTTGAAGTTGCTAGTTTGTTTGCCTATATCTTTAGTTAGGAGAATCCTAAGGTTGTCTTAGATCATAGTAAGAGTTACAAGGATGTAGGGAACTCTTCATATAACAAAGGGGATTATGATACCACCTTAGAAAATTATAGTTTGTCTTTGATTTTTCTGTCAACTGTCGTTCTTAGTGAAGTCGATGTGAGAGCGTCTTTCTTGCATTTAAATAGTAGTGTTGTCTTGAATATGGTTACTTGTTTGCTCTTTAAAAACGAGTTCTGACAAGTGGGTCATTTATGCTCTATTGTTGTAAATCTTAATCCTAAGAATGTCAAAGCCTAAATCCTAAGAGCAATGACAGCCTTCAGGTTAGCCAAGTATGAGTTAGCAGGTTGGGACTTAAGAGTAGCCTTTGAAGTGGAGACGTTAAACCATGAGGTTTTAAGGAAATTAAAGGAGGTGGAGCAGATTCTCAATCCAATTCCCACTAATGGTTGTGAGCCTGATGACCTTTCACTTATCCCTACCCTCAAATGTGATCCTCCTTATTTTCATTCATTTACTACGAACAATCGTAGTATTTCTTCTAAAAAACTTACTACGGGTCACGGTAGTTGTTCAAAGATATCCTAACATCGAGTCTCAAAGAAAGGTGCTACCAAGGACCATAGTTTGGTACAAGAACCAAACTTGTGACTTTTCCAACCATGCTTTTAAATGTAGGTCAAAAGTCTTTCCTAGTTTCAATCATGAAGTTTATTGTCCCCCAAATTATCACATCCCCTCAGACTACCAAAGTGGCATGAAGAGGAAGTTTTCTGCTAAGTTCAGTTACTCCCCACCTAATAAGGAAATCGATGATAGGTTCGTAATTAAGCAGATTTGTAATATTTATTGTTGTTTTAGTATTTCTAATAGAGTTTGTAGTAATGTTTGTAATGGTACTATGCAAGTTGATAAGTTTACATGTTGTAATAGTTGCGTCAGGATCTAATCCTGAATGAGCCTTTTTGCAAATGGTCAGGATTGGTCATATAGCCACTAGGAAAAAGAAATTAGATCTTAAATCAATTTTTTGCTCTTTTTTTCCCTTTAATTACAATCCACCCACGAGATTATATTATAACCATATGTACGCAATCCGGACATTGTTTGGCCCAAAAAAACTATTGTAATTTCTAATTAAAGAAAGGAAAATTAGGGGTGTAGATTTATTGGTGTATTTTTATCACTCCCTTCTTTTGTGGCGCAAATTAGATGCTACACCATGGTGTACCATCTAATTTATACACCAAACATATTAATTGCTTATTTGAATGATTAAATTAATTTAATGTGTACATTATACAATTATTCATCCCATCACTTTTTAGAATATTATTTAATTTTTTCCTATCTCTATTAAATATGGAGACATTTAATAACTTTTCTTATTTCAAATTTCAAAATAAAATACAGTGCACATTTAAAAGTAGTTCATACAACAAATATATACCAACCATAGAACATGTACTTGACTACATGTTCTATGGTTAAAATATTTGTTCTATACACCTACAAAAGAACATGGAACATGAAGAGAATACATAGAACAAAAAAAATTATACTAAGACCAAAGATCGAATAACCTCAAACCACCACAGAACAAGTATCATGCCACTGAACACGAATATCATCGTTGAACAAATACCTAACTATAGAACACCTTCAATTCATTGCATAGAACATGAATGTTTAAATAGAACAAGTAATCCTTACATAAGAACATGAATATATGAACTATCAAAGAACACACATGTTCTGGTACATTTTCATAGAACATTACGAATATAAGATGACGTAAAAGTGTAAAAGAAAATAAATTAATTCTGACAAAAAAAAATTTAAAATTGAAAAGTGTGACAAAATTATAATTAATGTTAAAAGTTAGTCCCACAACTTAAAACACAATAATTATGAGGAAAAATTTTCACTAATTACCTAATAAATACACMTTTTTTAAACAATATACCTAATAAAAGTTTTATTTTATGAAACTACCTAATAAGCTCTTAATATTTTTCTAGCACTACCAATTAACCATGTTGCTAACTATGGTTAACAATTCCCCCAATTTTTTTCGTTTCCTCTTCGAATTCTCACGATTTCTTCCCTAAATCAATTCAGATACTCATCTTCTTCCCTCTTTTTCATTTGATGTTTATTTCTTGCTTCATCCTTTCATCATCAACAACCACCATCTCCCTTAAAAGGATGATTTTTTTGCCATTAAAACGCTCATTTGAGATTGAATTTTCTGCAATCAAAGAACTTGCATCTTCTTCCAATTTGAAACCAATTCCATCACAATAATTTGATACAAATTCGAAACAACATAACCCAGAAACCACTGCACCAATTCAAAACAAACCAAACCTAGAAATTCGAAACCCACCCAAAAAAACAAACCCAAAAATTCTAATGATATAAGCTTTAATTTCAATTATTTGCCAAGCCATTCACAAACCAATTCTAGTAATCGAATTAATGGGTATCAAAACCTATGTGTTTTTGGCTTGAACTAGTGGGTGAAGGAGTTTTAGCTTAAGCATGTTGAATTGTAATGTTAGCTTCTAGCAAAATAAAGGATCAACCATTAAAATGAAATGGAGAAGAAGAAAGAGAAGAAGAGTAAAAATTAAAGAGAAGAAAAGATTGGTGAGAGGGAATGAATTTTCATTTACACTAAAATTGAAGAAGAAAGGACAGAAGAGTAATGAAAGAGAATGGTTGTGAGAGTGAGGCTGGGGAAATCGGGGTGAGGTTGGGTAAATTAAGGGTCAATATGGTTAAATTGGGGTTATTTTCGACTTTTCATAAGGTAAAATGCTAACCATAGTTAAATTGGTAGTGCTTGAAAAAATTTAGGAGCTTATTAGGTAGTTTCATAAAATAAAACGTTTATTAGGTATATTGTTTAAAAAAGGYGTATGTATTAGGTAGTTAGTGAAAATATTTCCTAATTATGATGTTCATTCAATTGGCCGGGAGGATCATTTTATGAAACACAATTAATTATTAAAGGATTTAAGTGTGTATTGGATAATTATATCCCATGGTGCACATAATAGACTATACACCATGGTGTATAGTCTACTAATTGCCTGTGTGGCCTTATTTTTTTTTTTTTTTGTTTGTCAAAGGTGGACTTTCTCCTTTTTCTTTTACATCATCTTTGTTATTTTTTAGTTTTCCCACTTTTCATTATTGGATGTTTTCAATTAATTGTTCCAAATCAATCTAAAAATAACTTTTTTACTGTTTACCTACGGAGTACTTTATTTACTCTAACATTAATGAATCACTCATTTCTAAAATAAACTTTTGTTACTTTACCCAATCTATTCACTCAATATTTCTCAAAAATTTTCATTCACATATTTACTCTTTTTCCTAACTTACTCAACTTTGTTTTACCTAACTTATTCATCTATTTTATCTAAGTCAATCAACTCTTAAATACCGTGTCAAATTGATATAGATTATCTAATAAAAACGGAGGGAGTATTTTTTTATGCCACACTTTTCACTCTACTTGGTTCCAATGCCTTCTAACACAACTAAAACGCAATTGGGCATAAATTTAGATCATAACTGCCATTAATCCCAACTAAAATGAGAATTAGGAGATGTCCAAGGACATTATGAGAAGTCCTCATCACTTTAATGATTCACGAGTGTCCTTAATTGGACGCCCCTTGAAACTGAGAATATGGAGGTTTTTGTGAAGAGGGAGAGAGAGAGAGACAGAGTGTACTCTTAAACTAGTTTAACTAGTTTTTTTTCTCGGCATTGTTTGGGGTTACATTATTTTGTATTAATCTTTTATGCACGCGATGCATGTGGTTTTCTTTCATACGAACCATTTGCACATATTTAAGGTGGAAATTCAATGGTTTGTGAAAATAGCTAAAAATTCCAAAAATAAATGAAATTGCTTTAGAATATTCCAGAAAATTCTGAAAAATTATAGTAAAAAGATTAAAAATAATAAATAATTATTTGGAAAGTACGTAAGTAAATCCTATTTTTGTAAGAAGACCTTGAAAAAAGGTTATGGCTTTGCAAATTGAGAACATAGACTTTTTTTTAGGCAGCTGTTCTTTTATAATTGGACCAATTGTATTGTATTATACTAATATCATTGGCCTTAAGGATCAAATGTAAGTATCCACAGATATCCTTAAAAATTAAAACTATTTTTATTTGAACCTATTTTACTGAAACTTGTGTATTAAATAAATATTGATTACATCGTAACCCGATCTTTTCCTTATACACATAAATATCCGCATAACGTTATATTATTTTTAATGCAAACATAAAGTAAATGACTTAAATATAAGGTATATTCTGTTCAACTTATTTTTACTTATTTTCAGAAAAAATATATCCAGTTCAGAAAAAATAAGTTGAAAAGAACAAACTTGTAATTTTTTTCTCTCACAAAACAACTTCAAAAAAAAAATGATAAGTCCAATTCAAAAAAAATAAATTATGGTAAGAAAAAATTAGTTAAGCTAAATTTAAATAAGTAAAAATAAGGTGACTAGAACAAACCAAAGTAAGATAAATCTTTTCTTTTTTAAAAGAATCAACAAGAGTGAAAAAAAATACATAATAAGTGTATTAGAAATAAGGTAGTGTCCGGGGATAATAATTATTAGGGTTTTTCTATAAAATACACCCGAGTTTTCGCGTTTTCCACAAAATAAACCCAATGTATTTTTTGTCTACAAAATGCCCCCAAGTTTTCATACCCTTCCACAACGTAACCTAAATGGATACTTTAGCTTAACCATGGTTAGTTTAATTTAAAATAAAAAAAAAACAAAACCCCAAAACCCCCTCCTCTCACCTTCTACCACCAACGTAAACCCCCCCCCCCAAACCACCACCACCACCACCACCACTCACACGCAACCCCTCGTACACCACCCACGCAGACCGCCACCACTCCAACTAACTCAGCTCCCTCACTGACCACCTCGCAACTCACCTCCCTCCCTCGCAGTCCACCACCCGCACCATTGAACCCCCTAAATCGAAACCCCCACCCATCGCGAACCAAAACCCCCACCCAATCGAACCCCCCTCCCCCTGAAATTAAAACCCCCAAATTGAAACCCTAATTTGAAAATTCAAAACCCTAATTTCTAGGTTTGGGGGAAATCGAAATTAGGGGAATTGGGTGCGAGTTGGGTGCGTGGTTGGGTCGGATTGGTTGTGCGAGTGACTGACGAGGTGGTTTGATGCGTGGTGGCCTGGTTTGCATTTGGGTGTGGTTTGAAGGGGAGAGAGTTCGAAGGTTGGTGGGTGGTTCGAAGGGTGGTTTGCGGCTTAGGTGGGGTCGAGTAGCGGATGGTGGTTTGGGTGTGAGTGGTGTTTAGTCTCAGGCAGTGGTGGTGGTGGTTTGGGGGAGAGGGGTTACGTTGGTGGTAGCAGGTGAGAGGAGGGGGTTTTGGGGTTTTGTTTTTTTTTTGTTTTTTTAATTTTAAATTAAACTAACCATGGTTAAGTTAAAGTATCCATTTAGGTTATGTTGTGGAAGGGTATGAAAACTCGGGGGCATTTTGTAGACAAAAAATACATTGGGTTTATTTTTTGGAAAACGCGAAAACTCGGGTGTATTTTATAGAAAAACCCTAATTATTACTTTTAGAAGTGAGAGATTTTGAAAGAATGTTTCAAAAGGCTTGGTAAGATATTGTCTTCAACTTGCATTAAAAAAAAAAAAGAAGAAAAGAGAAATTGTCTTCAACATCTTTTAAGTCGAACACTTGTTAAAACCAAAATAATACAGCTAATACATTGCTTAATTTAGCATTCTCTTAATCCAACATAAAAGATCCTAAAAAGGTGATAAATTAATAATTCAATTCCACTCTAAAGATAAAAGATTAAGTAACACATAATAGAGCAAAAATTGAATTTACTATCTTATAATAAGAACTACTAAGCTAATAGCAGATGCAATTAACCAACAGTTTGAAATAATAAAATATGATAATGGGAAATTCAATAATTACCCATATTCTTTTATTGATTCTTGTTTTATCCCTATTATGTGCACCCGTTGTTGCCGATTACAAGGTAAGTCCTGATTTAATTTCTAATTATGTTTTCTGATCGAAAACTATTTTCTATGGAAAATCGTTTTCAGTTATAATTATTGTTTTACGTCGAAGCAAAAGGAGCTTTTACCTTACAAGATACCTTGTCAAGCCATCTTTTCGAGCATCTTGAAATGCTTGCTTCGTATGTAGTAATAATAATTCGATTACATTTCTTAATTTCTTAATTTCTTAATTTCTTAATTTTATATCGTGTTTCATAAAATTTCGATGTGAATTTTCCTGAATTTCTTAATTTTTTTACCGTGCAGCATTACATTGTGTACTTAGGATCCCATAATGGTGAAGCTTCTTTACAAGGCAATCCTGAAAATGTAACAAGATCACATCACAATATGATTTCCTCACTCTCGAATAGGTGTATAGCACTTCTTCGACAAAAACTTATAAATTTTCGTTATAACAAATCAATCGTTATTACTTCCTGTATAACAAAATGAATGCAACAAATGGATATAATCTCTAAAGTAAAACGACTATCGTACCAATAAATTAAACTTGTATAACGTATATATTACTTCGTAATTTTTTTCCCTATGAAAACAGTTACGGAAAGCAAGTAGACACTTCGAAGAAGTTAATTTATTCCTACACAAAAATATTTAACGCTTTTGCTGCAACTTTGCACGAAGACGAAGCTAATGAACTAGCAAGTAAGTGAAAAAATTGGATTTCAACATTTTCTTTTCCTTCTCTATGAATTATTGTATGACTATATATATGGATGTGCTTACCATAAAGTATATTACAATACTATATTATTGGGTTAAAATCTAATGAGAATGACCCTTAAAATGAGAAATTTGAGAAACAATCTTGATCGTTGATTTTTGATATGAACGGCCAAGATGTAATAGTAAATGTACATAATTTTTTTGGGTTTTGCACATTTACAGGAAAATTTGTGCACAATTATGTATAAAAATTTGTACATTTACTTTTTTCATGAAATATATCTTGACCCTCCATTCAAAATTCAATGATCAAGATTGTTTCTCATGCTTTTCATTTTAACGGTTTTTTTTCATCTGATCGTAAATCCTATATTATCTCTTACATATTTTATATTAATTTTGAGCATTTAAAATTGTTGGATTTATGACAGATCATCCAGATGTTATATCCATTTTTGAAGACAAGAAAATGAGAAGTTTTACAACGCATTCGTGGGATTTCTTATCATCATTTAAAAAACAACCTGAAATTCCTGCTAGTGAAGAACTCTTAGAGAAAGCAAAGCATGGAGAGGACATGATTATAGCAAACTTGGATACTGGTATACCTTATATCAATAAAGAATTTGTAACAAAAAATACAGATATATAAATTGGCATAAACAATTATWATCACGGTCGATTTTCGATAAGATTATATCATAATTCTTGTTCTACAACCATTGTGATAGGTGTTTGGCCTGAATCTAAGAGCTTCAACGATGATGGCTTTGGTCCTATTCCAAAAAAGTTTAAAGGCCAATGTGACAACAAACTTGATCCAACAACCAAATGCAATCGGTTTGTTATTGTTTTATCAATATTTGAAAAAAGTCACTATAAATTCGTTCTCAAAAAAAAGGAGGGAGAGAGAGACAATTTTCGAGATAATAGTGAGAATTTTTGCTGTTGATATAAAGGATTAATTTACGATAACTACATGAAATAATTGTTTTTTTTATGCAGTCGACTAAACTTATGTGACTAGAACTTTGATTGATTGATAGAAAGCACTATATTGTTTAATTAGAAGTACATTACAGGAAACTAATTGGGGCACGATACTTCAACAAAGGATTTGTAGAAAATGCAAAGGCTATGAACGTGACGTTGTCATTAAATTCGACCTTTCGCGACWTGAGTGGACACGGGACACACACATTATCTACCGCAGGTGGTAACRTAGTCCCACAAGTGAAATCAATTTCTCTTACCCTTCTAGGGATAAAAAATGGCACTGCTAGAGGCGGCGCGCCACGTGCACGGGTGGCTGCATACAAGATCTTGTGGCCAGAAATCGGTGACGAGCTCTCCTCTACCCTTGGAGAGGGAACTGCCACGGATAGTTTGGCGGCTGCTGAAGCCGCCATGGCCGATGGCGTTGAAATTATTAACCTTTCTATTGGGTTTCCAAATTCCATCGACGACATGGAATTACGTCCAACATATTATTTAGGGGAAGCTACTTCAATTTCTTCATTCCATGCTATGGCCAACGGCATTTCCGTCGTGGCGGCTGCCGGTAATTACGGCCCGACTCCTAGCAGTGTAATCAATCTTGCCCCTTGGATGCTCACCGTTGGTGCTAGTACTTTTGGTAGATCCTTTGTTTGCTACATCTCCTTGGGCAACCGTCAAAAAATTAAGGTATGGAGTACATTTTTTTATTTATTTTCTCATTTATGCCCTTGAAGTCTTGCGGTTTATCTCACTTGTGCTCAACTTTTTTTCTTTCTCACTCGTATCTCTCAATTATTGGTTTTTTTTTATTATAAATAGTCCTCACCCACTATATTTGTTTACCCTGTTAACTTGACCTTAACTAGTACATATTTTTTGAGAAAAAACAATAATAATTGAAAATAATCCTGGAAATTCATCAAACAATCAATTAACATATACTAATTAACGTAGTCAAGAGAAAAAATAAAAAAAGTTTTTTTTTTGTAAAAAAAACAAGTCGTAGAAACCAAAATATATATACCACTTAACGTCATGTTAACGGAGTTAACAAATATAGTGAATGAGGGTTATTTATAATAAACAACCAATAATTGAGGATACAAGTGAGAAAGAAAAAAAGGTGGACACAAATGACAATATGCAAGACTTCAAAGGTATAAATAACAACACATATATTCACATGTAAGTTGTTCATGGGCTCAACATGTAGTCTATCAAACTTATATACAAGTATTATCTCTCTTGCAAGGAACACATTTTATCTTACCAAACATGAATTCATGAACATATATAGTGCCATAATATTCTCTTTTTATTTTCTCAATCAAATTGAAACAAAATATATATGATTATATGAGTAATAAATTCAACTAATTAAATTAAAACTAGATTTACAAAAAAAATTAACCAAAGCGTATATACTTAGTTATAGCACTACATAGGATGTTCAAATTTGATCGATTCTATTGCTGTTACAAAATTAATAATTAACACATGAGCTTAATTCCATTAATGAAGGCTTAATACTACAATTGTTTTACTTTTTTTTGAAGCAAATCGAGTGATTAGCAATAATATGCAATGAACACAGCAGCAATTCTCACTGAGCTTTCTTTCTCTCATTCTCTCTGTCATTTCATTCATTCATTCTTACTGAAAAAGAGGCACACCATATGTATATATATGGCGGCACCACACAAGGGGTGGATCCCTAGAAAGATCTCCTGACCTGAGCCCACAAAGCCCAATACATAAAATGACAGCTTAGACAAGTACCTAGTACAATGACTCGGCATAAATTACCTACTACACACATATTCAGAATAAAAGTGTTTTCATTACATAATAAGGATTAAGCACACTTAATAACACCCTTTCTAACACTCCCCCTCAAGTTGAGAGTGAAGGAGCTGAGGACTGAACTCCCAACTTGTGAAGAAGAATCTGATGCTGAGTCACAGGAAGGATCTTTGTGAAAATGTCTGCAAGCTGCTGAGAAGAAGGCACAAAGCTGGGAGCTATTTCATGACTTTGAACATGATCCCTCACAAAATGTTGATCAATCTCAATATGTTTAGTCTTTTCATGTTGAACAGGATTGGCTGCAATAGCTATGGCAGCTTGATTGTCACAGAAGATAGCTGTGGGATACACTTGCTTCATTCCCAAGTCCTTCAAGAGTTGCTTGACCCATAGGACCTCACATACAGTAAAGGCCAATGATCTATATTCTGCTTCTGCACTACTTCTAGCAACAACTGACTGTCTTTTTGATTTCCAAGATATGGGGGAATTCCCTAGAAGAAGGCAGTATCCTGAGGTTGATCTCCTAGTGTTAGGGCAACCAGCCCAATCACTATCACAGTAAGCAGTTAATTTAGCATTTGAACTTGCTGCCAGCAGAATCCCTTGAGATTGAGTACCACACAAGTACCTTAATACCCTGAGAGTTGAGCTATAGTGGGATGAAGTAGGGTTATGCATAAATTTGCTTAGAAGATGAACAGAGTAGCTGATATCAGGTCTTGTTATTGTAAGATAGATAAGTTTTCCAATTAAGGTCTGATAATCACCAGGACACTCCAATGGTTCACCAAGATCAGCAGTAAGTTTCAAGTGTGAGTCAAGAGGTAAGTGCAGTTTCCTGCACTTCTGCATACCATACTCTTTGATGAGATCATGAGTGTATTTCTTTTGAGAGAGGAATATCCCTTGTGTTGATCTATCAACTTCAATCCCAAGAAAGTATCTGAGAGCAGCCATATCTTTCATATGAAATTTTGAGGACAAGAACTTCTTCACTTGTCTAATTTCAGCTGCACTGGACCCTGCTATGAGCATGTCATCAACATACACCAGAATAACAGTGGTTTGTTGGTTTTGATGCTTAATAAAGAGTGAATAGTCACATTTGGATTGAGTGAACCCACATTCTTGTAGGGCAGAGCTGAGTTTCTGGTACCACTGTCTGGGGGCTTGCTTCAAGCCATACAAAGATTTGTCTAGTTTGCAGACTTTTTCTCCTACATTCATATTTCCTCCTTTGTCAAGAGACTCCCCCTTTCCTTGAACCTCTATTCTGTGACCTAAACCTTGATATCCTGGTGGCAGCTTCATGTAAACATTTTCCTGCAAATCACCATGCAAAAAGGCATTCTTAACATCCATTTGATCCACAATCCAATTTTCAATAGCAACAATAGCCAGCAAAGATCTCACAGTTGCCATTTTTGCAACAGGAGCAAATGTTTCATCATAGTCTATCCCATATCTTTGCCTGTTTCCCATTACCACTAATCTGGCTTTATGTCTTTCCAGAGATCCATCAGCATTGTATTTTAATTTGTATAGCCATTTACAGCCAATAGCCTGTTTCCCAGGTGGGAGATTCACAATTTTCCATGTATTATTTTCCTCTAGAGCTTCTAATTCATCATTCATGGCTTGGACCCACTGCTTGTGAATGACAGCTTCTTTAAAATTACTGGGTTCATTTTCTTCTATATACTTTGCCAAGAAACAAGAGAATTCAGGTGAGACAATGGTTTGAGCACTTGTGCATATTTTTGCAGGGTTATCAACTAGCTTGCTAGCAAAAGTTTTGTAATCCTGAAGCCAACTTGGTGGTTTGTGCTCCCTAGTAGACTTTCTATTTACAGCTCTAATATTTTCAGGTGAAGGTTGACAATCATGTTCAGTCTCACCCTCTTCTCCATCCCTTGCATTTTCTTCAATTTGTTCCTCTGCCTCTTCATTATTATCTCCTTTACTGTTTTGATCAGTCATCAATGACTGATCATTTTCCTCATCACAAGGAGTCAAAGTGGTGGGTGACACAGAACCTTGGGTCTCAGTGATTTTAGTCTGTTGCTTAAGCTTAAAGGGATAGATTCCTTCATAAAATTTTACATCTTTGCTTACAAACACACCATTAGTCTTAAGATTAAGCAGTTTGTACCCTTTTTGTTTTTGAGCAATCCCAAGGTACACACATGCAACACCTCTCTCTTCAAATTTATCTTTTACTCTGCTAGGGTTATAAGTCATAGCAAGACACCCAAAGGTTTTCATAGCAGCATAATTAGGAGGTTTGTCATGCATTACCTCATATGGACTCACTCCATTCAGAAGTGGAGTGGGTAGTCGATTTGTGATGTAGGCTGCAGCTTGAACACAATCTCCCCAATACTTCAGAGCAAGGCCTGCCTGAAATCTGAGAGCCCTTGCCATTTCCAAAATATTCCTGTGCTTTCTTTCAGCTCTCCCATTTTGTTGTGGCCTGTCTGCACAAGAGGTCTGATGAACAATCCCTTGCTCACTATACAAGGCTCTGCACTGATGATCATCAAATTCTAGGGCATTTGTCAGATCTTATTACCTTCACTTGCTTTCCATACTGTGTCCTTGCTAGTTGAAGAAAGTCCTTGATTGCTTGAAACGAATCTGACTTGTGTTTCATCAGCTGAACCCATATCACTCTTGAGTAATCATCCACAATAGTCATGAAGTAACTGCAGTGGTTCCTTGTCATTACCTTGTATGGTCCCCATAGATCTATGTGTATCATGTCAAGTTTCCCTTGTGCTCTAGACATGCTTCTTTTATACTCAACCTTGGTCAATTTTGCCCTAGGACATGTTAAACATATCTCTGAAGTACTGGACTTTAACCTGATCAATTCAGGGATTTTCTTGATTTTTGACATTGGAGCATGCCCTAGTCTTTGATGCCATATAAGTTCTTCTGACATCTTGTCTTCACTTACAATCTCTGAAGGTACCATGACCTGATTGCACCAGCATTCTTGCTGGCCTCTGAAGTTATTTCTTCAAGACTCTTGTCAATCAGATAGTAAAGCCCATGTGATGCCTTCCCAACTCCAATAACATCTCCTGAGTGTCTATCTAATATCACACAGTATGTTGGGTAGAATTCCACCTTACAATCACCATCCTTTACCAATTTCTGCACAGATAGCAAATTATGCTTGAATTTGGGTACAAGTAACACATCCTTCAAAATCACCTCATTTCTTAACTTCACTTTCCCTTTATGAGTTATACTTGCTGTCTCTCCAGTTGGTAGGCTGATTTTTGGCCCATTTGTCATGTTTGTCATGTCTTGCAGCTGCATTCTATCAGATACCATGTGATTGGTTGCACCTGAGTCTATTATCCAGTGTTTCCCTTCTTCCTCAGCTGCATAGTGACACCTAATGACTTGAGCATAATTAGATTCAAACATTTCATCATCTGAGTCTCCTTTTCCTCCTTTACCTGATGTCATAGGCAGGAGTTTTAATAGCTGCTCAAGTTGCTGCTGAGTGATGTTCACCCCTGTATTTGAAGAAGATGAACTCCCTTCCTTTTCTTTCTGAGCTTGCACAGCTCCTGCATAGGTTCTTCCTCCTCTATTTGTTCTTCCTCCTCTATTTCCTCTCATGTTTCTTCCTCCTCTTTGTTGGGTGTATCCCCTTCCTCTGGAGTCACCACTATTGTTTCCTTTCTCAAACCAAGGTGGGTAACCCACAATGGTCCAGCATTTTTCCCTTACATGTCCTATTTTCCCACAGGCTGAGCATGTCACTGTAGATGTCTCAGTTTTGCTCATCATTGCAGCTCCTTCATTTTCCTCCTTAGCAGGCTTGAGGATTTCTCTCTGAGATTCCTCCTGCTGTAGCATGTAACAGGCTTCATCCACCATATGCAGAGGAGTTTTCATAAGGAGATTACTCCTTTGCAGGCTGTAAATTTCATCCAGCCCATTAAGCAGTTGAAATAGTTTTTGATCTTCTTGTTTTCTCTCCAAAGCATCCAGAAATTTACTGATTTCTGAATTCACAGTTGAAATTGGAGGTATATCATCTAGGCTCTCCAACTCCTCCCATAACACACTCAGCTCTGTGAAATATTCTGTGAATGACTTCCCATTTTGTTTAGTTTCATATATTTGTTTGCTTAGCTGATATCTCCTTGTTCCAGATGGTGCTTGATACCTCTGTTGCAACATTCTCCAAATTTCCTTTGCATTTGTTACATACATGATAGACTTCTTTATAGGTTCAGATACATTTTGAAGCATCCAACTAATAATCATGTTGTTACAGGTATCCCAAGCTTCCTGTTTTACAGAATCTGACTTGTCTCTCTCCACTAAACCAGTGAGGAACCCCAATTTTCTCTTTGAGGCTAAAGCAATTTCCATGTCCCTTTTCCAAGATCTATAGTTCACTAACCCCATCAGCTTTCCTACAACAACTGAACTACATCCATCTGAAGGATGCAAATATAATGGACTAGTATGCTCAATGGTTGTGGTAGACATGATTTTATGTAAGGATTCAAATATATTATTGTAGATGCAAACAAGGTCTACAAAAGACTCAATTTTTACTCACACTAGGTTAAGATAATGCGGATATAAGTTTCTAAAGAAAACACAGAAACAAATAACAAGCAGACAACTGAAGAAACATAAAAGAGGAAAAAATTTCTACAGCCTTGTTGAACAGAAAGGACGAGTAGAAATTAACAATCAGAGTAGGAAGTAACCTGGCTCTGATACCATGAAGCAAATCGAGTGATTAGCAATAATATGCAATGAGCAATGCACCAATTCACAACAAGCTTTCTTCTCTCATCTCTCTGTCATTTTATTCCTTTGTTCATTCATCCCTACAAAAGGCACACCATATGTATAATATATGGCAGCACACACAAGGGAAGGATCCTAGAAGATTTGTTCTGAGCCACAAAGCCCAATACATAAATAACAGCTAATCAAAAAATACCTAGTACAATGATCATCACAAATTACCTCTACACACACATACAGAATAAATATGTTTCCAATACATAATAAGAATTAAGCTCACTCAATAACACCCTTTCGAACATGTTCTTGTCAATGCTCTTCTTTGTTTATTATTTCTGTGCGGCAACAGAAAAGTTCAAAGGCTTGTTATTACAGCCTGGATTTTGTGATGCAGGGGTAAATAGCTCTTAGTCTGAATTTTAAAGTTGTATTTACTCCTTTACTTAATTAAATCATATTTTACAGAAAAAAGAAAGTAATAGTGTATGCACTGGGGTTTAGTGTTAAATACATTTAAAAGGAGTTTTCAAGATTCATACTACAATCTCATGTTTTTCATTGTTATGATAGTTCTAGTTATGGTCTCATGGATTAGAGTATTATTGCGATATTAGGTTCTCGCTCTTTTTCAAATTTCATCTTTCACAATCTGGTATGATCACCCTTCTAACTTACATTATGATTATGCTGGCTGTTGGTCATATATAGAAGTACTCATTAAGGTAATACAAAGTTGGTAAAAACATGCACAAAGACTTGCCTTTCTCAAGTAAATCTTTGCATGTATTAATTTCAACTGGACAGATTCTTTTGAAATTAATTAGTTTTTTTAAATTCTTTTTGAAATTACACGGCATGCTGAATCCTGATTATAGAGCGCCAGTTGCTGCAGCTGTGCAGAGCGATCGTTTGTTAGTGGAGCTCTTTTGTAGTTTTGCATGGCCTGATGTATTATTGGCCAAATAACTCTGTAAATATGTAGATCAATCCACATGCAGTACTCCGTGAAAGTTATCATTCGTGTACTACGACTTGTTTATGTTTAATTATTAAAATTTTATTTTTGCATATTTATTTTGTTTTCCGTTAATATTTATTTTTTTATGTATTACATTTACGCAAAAAAATAGGTTTAATATCAGAATAAAAAAAAAGGCAACAAAGCACATTTAGCGACCGCAAATGGTCGCTAATTTCAATTTCCAATGCATTTTTTTAGAGGGAAATGCATTTAGCGACCGATTTTCGGTCGCTAATTGTACTTTTTTAGGAGGGAAAAAGCAATTAGCGACCGACTGTCGGTCGCTAATTGCTTTTCCTCCAAAATGTTGGAGAATTCCTGAGGAAAAAATCAGTCGCTAATTCGGTCGCTAATTTTTTTGCGACTAAAAAATAGAGACGACGTTAGCGACCGAAAATCCATCGCTAAATGGTGTTAGCGACCGATTTTCGGTCGCTCATGTCGCACGCGAGCGTTTTTTTGTTGTGTATATGCTCGACTAATGCTCTTGTGTATGACTCAAAGTAGGGTTCTTTTATGCTTTTGTGTTTTCTCTCAAAAGTAAGCACATTCAATCCGTGGAGAGATGTATGGAATTTAGAAGTATAGATGAGTATATATACACTTGTTGACCTTAACCCTAGTTTCCTTAAATCTCTCTACTTGCTGAGCAAGGCAAGATGGATTTAAGGAAAGTATTTTATCTTGTTCGATTTGATCATAAGATAGAATCGAAAAAGTAGATACTTCTAGTTTAAGTAAAAATATATTCTCATCTATATTTCCGCTGCAAAACATATTTTCAAAATATCTTTTACAAAATTTTTAGAAAAGTTCTTTTTTCCAAACCGCAGCCATAATTCTACTCAGGGACACAGCTGATCCCCAGCCTGGTTCCCTAAATGAGTATGTTATGAATTATGTTCTAGTTTTGTACAGAATTCATACCATAAATCAAAAACACATATAACCAATATTAAAAACCAAAACATATAAGTCAATACT
>SNQN01001380.1:77572-94635 GCA_008642245.1 Bassia scoparia
AAAAAAAAAAAAAAGAGAGAGATGAAAGTGGTATAAATGTCCGATCGAACATCCGAAATTTTTCGGATATCCGATCCGAATATCCGAAACTTAAAGAAACCGGATCGGATATCTCGTTTTTATCGGAGCGGACAGGATCAAGGATTGATCGATCGGATATTTTTGAAACGACTACTCCAGCCATTATCATAGATCACTATTACTTGAGATTCGACCATGTTTAACGCTGGCTGCCGACACCCCACAGCCGCCCTATTGATGATGCGCCACCTCAAACCTCGCAACAAACCAACGAGCAATTCGACTCAACAATAAAACATTTCGATACTAACACACCGGATTTCAAACTCTTATTTACCTCAAATTTTTACTCGATTTACCCCAAATTGCAATATCGAATTGCAAATTACTGAGGCCCTAATGTTTAAATTGGTGTCTGCCTTGTGTTTTCGTATTTTGTGTGGACTTTGAATTGGGTTTGCAAACGTTAATGGTGAATGGCGTTTCGCGAATAGGAGCAGGGCGGGTTGGGTGGTTGTTGGATGTGTGTGCGTGGTGGTTTGAGAGTGTTCGTACCGGGTGTTGTGGCGTGTCGTTGGTTGTTTAGTATTTGTGTGCCAAGGGTTGGTGATTTTATGAGGGGTGGGTGGGTGGTTTTGGCAAGCGTGGCAGCTAATTGGGTTCAAGGGTGAGTGGCTAGTTGGGTTGTGGGGTGGGTGGTGCTGCCTAGGTGGTTGTTTTTTTTTTGTTTTTTTATTTATAAAAAATTAATTACATCTTAAGTTTATACCTTAGTTTTGTTAAATTATATCACTTAAGGTTTCAACATGTAGAAGGGTTATATAATTCAGGGGTACAATAGAGACGACAATAAAATATAGAGTATCATGTAGAAACGCGAATTTTTCAGGGGTATACGTGAAAATCCTTTATAATTATTTTCATCATTTATGCCTTGCAACGTTTGCGATTATATCTCACGTTGTGCTCAAATTTTTTTCCTTTCCATCGTATCCTCATTATTGGGTTTTTTGATTCATAAATAGCTCACTACTATTTTTGTTTACTCTGTTAACTTGACCTTAACTAGTAATCATTTTTTTGAGAAAAAACATAATAATTGAAATAATATCCTGGAAATCATCAAACATTAACATATACTTCCTCCGTTTTCTTTTTATTGCAACTTTGGAGTCGAATACGGCTCCTAGGCAAAATAAGAATGGGTAACTTTAGAGGTAGGTAAAGGGCATAGTGATTAATGTATAAAGGGAGAGAGATATAGGGGAATTATAGTACTTTAATGAAGTTGGCCCAACAACAAATTTGGTGGAGAATTGGACGCACAATGGGGGGGGGGAGGGGGGGGGGGGGGGGGGGGGCGGGGGGAAAAGTTGTGTGGGATTTCCTGGTGGGCCACCATTATTATAATATCCCCCATTATATAAAATTTTCATGAAGAATTTGAAATTCCCCAACAATTTCAAGTGGACATACAATTAGCCACTTTGGTCTATAATACAAAACCCAAAGAGGCATTAATCACAGCTCTACATGCAACCACAAAAATATAGAAGAGCATTCATGTATTCCTAGGATAGTTGTAGCAAAAAATTAATTGTTCACACATTGCACACACAACATTAGTTAATGTTAATACAGGTAGTTTTTTAGGCAAAATTACAGAATAAGTCACAACAAACTTATCATCTAAGCTGGAGGAAGATTTGGTTGTATTGATGTGGACTTCATGTTGGTGAGGAAGGGTTTTGGCAAGTGGAGGGACTGCTGTCTCAATGCTGAAACACAAGACAACATATTTATCCAAGCTTGCCAAAGGAAACAACAAAGAAGATATCTACATCAAAGAACCATGCAGGTCCACAACTACTACATGCATTAAAAGGGAATAAAGTCCCTCGTGGTTTCAACAAATTTTGGCAGCCACATTGGTGTTCACAAGAGCACGATATAAGGCTATTTTTCAGATGTAAAGAAGCAGAAACAAGCGGGGAAAGTGATTGATGTCAGGAAGCAAAAAATTTGGTAAGTGTGGCAGAAAACCAAAGGGAATATGATGAGGCAATTCCTTATCAATCTGTCCCACTGCATTAAGAACAACCAAAGAGACTTTGCGGGTGCATTGAGAAGTACCACCTATAGTGGTTTACAGGTTGATTAAAGAAAGGAAAATTTAGAGTACACACAGCAATAATCATCCAGCAGTCACAGAAAATCACAATACAGAGAACCAACTGATGCCATCATCTACCCAGAATGCCCTTCCCTTTCTTTTCCTGGAACCTCACCCAATTCATCATTAGGGTTAGGGTTTCATATCAGATAGCAAGGTCCAATAATTTCAAGAGGAGAAGGAGGCATTAAATCCTCCCTTCATGAGCTTTTGACAGCATAAACCCTAAAATGCTTCCTTCCACTCAATTTTTTTCCTTTTCAAATTCTCCAAATACTTTTTGTAACAAGGACAGACTTTGTTAACTTGACCAAGAACAACACCCAAGGCGTTGTAGATCTGAATGACTCACAAACTCTCACGATCTCCATTGTGGTAGAAGATGTGAGGTAAGTGGAGCCCTTTTCAAATCCTTCACAAACATCGGCAAATCCAATCCATATCATCTCTGCATGCGTAATCCATTTGATCGTACAAAGGGAGTCAAGTCTACACATCTTCAACCTTAAATCAAAAAAGGAACTCGAAAAAGAGTGGATTTTCCTGGGTTTCGACAAAATCGAGTAAAAAAGGAACCAACAAATACTGGATTTTTAATAGAAATGGAATTTCGAAACAAAAGAGGGAAAGAAGATGAATAGACTTGATGAAGTTATAAGTTGAATTGGAACGGGAGAAGATGAGGGAGTGGATGTTTTCTCGAACCTAGGGTTAGGGTTCTTCGAGAAGGTGAAGGGAGATGAGTGA
Source organism: Bassia scoparia (assembly GCA_008642245.1). NCBI lineage: Eukaryota > Viridiplantae > Streptophyta > Magnoliopsida > Caryophyllales > Amaranthaceae > Bassia > Bassia scoparia. The sequence continues at coordinate 80,514 of SNQN01001380.1, forward strand.
GTTTGATGAGGATCAGTGAGAGTGGAGGAAATAAGGTGGTGGGTAGGTAGTGAGCTGTAATTGGAGGGAGTTATTAGATTAGGATTAGATTAGTTGTTAGATTAGATTAGTTGTAAGTACTTAATTATATTAGCACTAAATGATATTAATTAGGTGTTTTAGTAAGGACAATATAGTAATTTCACTAGCTTTTTTTGACTAAAAATGAAATGTGTAGAAAGTTGCAATTAATTGATATTGCCGATAATGGCACAAAGTTGCAATTAAACGAAACGGAGGAAGTACTAATTAACGGAGTCAAGAGAAAAAATAAAAAAAGTTTTTTTTTTGTAAAAAAAACATGTCGTAGAAACAAATTATACCTATACGTCATAACGGAGTTAACAAAAAAAATATGTGGTGAGGGTTATTTATAATAAACAACCAATAATTGAGGTAAAGTGAGAAAGAAAAAAAGGTGGAACACAATACAATAATGCAAGCTTCAAAGGTATAAATAACAACACTTATATTCACATGTAAGTTGTTCATAAGGGACTAACAGGGCTCAACAGTTAGCATCAAACTTATATACAAGTAATCTCTCTTGCAAGGAACACATTTTATTTACCAAACATGAATTCATGAACATAATAGTGCCATAAATTCTCTTTTTTATTTTTCTCAATCAAATTGAAACAAAATAATATATGATTAATGAGTAATAAATTCAACTAATTAAATTAAAAACTAGATTTACAAAAAAAATTAACCAAAGGTATTACTTAGTTATAGCAGTACATGGGATGTTAAAATTTGATCGATTCTATTGCTGTTAACAAATTAATAATTAACAATGAGCTTAATCCATTAATGAAGGCTTAATAATAGATTGTTTTACTTTTTTTCCCCTAAATCCCAACAGTTTGGTACAAATTTGAGGTTGTCATAAATTTATGTTTACTATGAAAAAACAAAGTTGAATTATTAATTTTCACCGGCAAAGTCTTAGCTTGATTGCATTCATGGTAAACTTAATTTAAAGTTTACACCAAGGTCAATGTATCAATTGAAGATAACAATATAAAATAAAGGGTCAATATGTCAATAAAATCGTTGCATATGATGTAATCAAGCTTTTTTTTTTAGGGTGCAAGGTTTTAGACGTGTAATTCATGAATGAAATACATCTTATCCTTGATCACTGGCGTTGACGCCGGCATCATGGTGCAAATCCGACTAATGCGTGAGTATCTATTCTCACACGCTCTATGTTTTTATTTTATAAAAACATATCATTATACTTTTAGTTTTAAAAAAGATGCAAAATGACTTACTTTTTCGTTTCATTTTAGATGTATCGCCTGTGAATTTATGGTTTTTAGAACAAAATTTGGAGAGGAAAGAGACTAAGAGAATGAATAGAGAGACTCATGTAATAGAAGAAACATAAAGAGAACTTATTTGCAAAAGAGAGTGATACATCAATTTAATAATTTGTTAAAATAAAAGCTAATACATCTAAAAAGAAATCGAGGAAGTAAAAACATTTGGATCTATATTTTTCATGTTGAAACTATACAACTATATATAAAACAAGAGAAGAGCAATAATAATAGTGTGGGTCTGACAAATATGGACATTGCTTCAGGCTCACCTATGCTTCTTGGGTTCATGATCTGATCAAGACGACCTAATTGGGTCTTAAAACTTTGGACCCTTAGCCCTTAAGGGTCACGGTTGGATCTATGACCATAGCCATCTTTATTTAAAGGTAGATTTAAAAAAAAAAAACTAATACTACTTGGAATGTCCTTAAAATAGTTTTTTTCTACTTTTTACTCTCTCTTTTCCACGAATTTCCTGCCACTTTCCTCATATAGACGTTCCATGAAGATCCTACCACTTACACTTTATTTCCTTTTAGGAAATATATATTATTTCTTTAATTGTAGTAGTACCAGTGGAACCACTTATTCCACTTGCAACACAATAATAAACATTAAACAATAAATTTTAATTGTTTCTATTCCAATCTAAATCTACTTTATAACCACACTTTCCTTATTATATGAGTTTTCATATTTTTAGGCCCAAATAGTGTATAGACACCTTTTTTCGTGGAACAGAGGGAGTAGTTAATTCAAAAAGATTTACTTAAAATGCTTTTAATTCTTTCCTAATTTTAATTATATGGAATATTAAAGTTTAACATTATATTATTATTATATATATAATCTCTATTATATAAGGGAAGGGGGGAGGAAGATGGTGTCCCTCTTAAATGACTTTTATACCTTAATGAAATTTAAAATTAGAATTAACGTACCTAAATTAATCGTTTAATATTATATGGATTAATAGAAAATTACATTTATATGTGAGTTAATTAGTCAAAAACATTAAACAATGACATTAATATCAAATTGTTCTAAACATTAATGGTTTAATTTTAAAATTTCAACTTTGAAGACATAATTATTTACAAAAGATAAAATTAAGATAATTGTATTTGCTAAATAAGCTATAAACTTTTATTATGATACATATATATAATCATTTTTTATGAATACGAGGTACATTTCATATGTACAAGCACGCATCACGTGCACAAAAAAATTATATACAACCTTAATGCATTTCAAATAAAAGAAAAAATCAATCATAATTAATTTACTTTTTAAAAATTACTTTAAATTTAAAAACTTGACATAAATATGATTGACATAAGTATACATATTTCATTTTTAAACATCATTTAACAATATTTTGATTTCCATAATTAGGAAATTGCTATGTATTTGAATGGTTCGTTATTAACTAAACATAATTCACTATTTGAAGACAATAACTAAATAGAAGTCCAATTTTGTACATATCAAAACATCATATAACAAGAAACAATAAAATTAATAATTTTTACACTACATATCAAGCAACATAAATAAATTAACAATGCAGTATACTATATGCATTATTATGTTTTATTTTCGATTGTAAAATAGTTTCTTAGATTGTCGATATTTATAATTGTCGCATTACTTTCTTACTAAAAGTCTAAGAAAAAGGAAAAGTTATCGCATGCATCGCGTTGCATAGAATACTAGTATATTATAAGGGTGAGGATCCATGAGAATCCTCTTAGGTGAAAACTATGAGAACTCTCATGTTCTACACATATAACTTTTATGTTCTACAATTTTAGACTCTATATTCTACAGTTTAAGTCTTTGTGTTCTACAATTTTAATCTTTATATTCTATAATTTTAATTCATGTTTGACACTTAGAGCTTTTATGTTCTACAATTTTACTTATTATGTTCTACCGATTTAGTCTTCGTGTTCTACAAATTTGTGCTTCATGTTCTATACTTTTACACTTTCTCTCTCCTCCTTGAATCCAGCCCAAACCCACTCCTCTCACCCAGCCCAACCAAAACCCACCTCCTCACTGAGCCAAGCCCARCACACCCACACCCCTTCCATCGAGCCCAGCCTAGCCCGTTGACGAACCACTGAGACCCGCCACTGCTGCATGAGGCCACCACCACCGCTAGCGCACCGGCACCCACCTATCGAGGGCCARGTGCATCGACCTTGGTGCGGCGAGGGAAGTGGTCTGGTGCTCGAACGTGGCTATAATAATGGGTCTGGCGCGACGACAGGGGAGCTTGAGCAGCATTGCGGTGGTGCGGCGGTACAGTACATCAATTGATGGTTCGCTAGAGAGAGAAAGCGGYGGGTGGGTGGTGTTTAGGATTTGCGGTGGTTGTTGGCGGTGKTTTGCARGGTGCTGTGAGGGAGGAGAGAGAAATGGTGAGGGTTAGGGATGAGAGAGAGTCAAATCAGAAAATGATGAGGGAAAGGTTGAGGATAAGGAAAAAATAATGAATGGTGATGATTATTTTAGATTTAAATCAAAAGTTGGGATTAAAGTTCCTATAGTTCTCATCCTAAGATGTGTTCTCATATGAACCTCATTCTATATATATATATATATATTCCTCAACCTTTTCAGCAAATTCATTCCCTCGAAATTCTAATTTTTAAATTACAAAAAAACAATAAATTCACCGCTACTTTCATAATTCGCTAGCCAACAACTTTAAACAATAAATAAATTTAACTCAACAAATAAAATCACAAAAGAAAATGAAAAATATAGAAATACTTAAAATGAACCAGGAACACTGCAAACAAAAGCACAAGTACCGATTTAATGAAAGATGAAACATGGAATAGCAAAAAACATGTTGGTTTTTTCTTTCATTTTCATTTACACAAAAACCTAGAAAATAAATGTTTATCTCCATTCAATCTTACAACAAAAAATGCTAGCCGATGGTTAATCAAAAATTTTTTAATACAAACAAAAATAAGTTTATAGGTTATACTCATAAAATTATTTTATTTGTTTACATTCTAAAAAAAAAGTTTTGTTCCAATGGTTATATTATTGAGAAAGTATATAGAATAGTCAAATAAGTTTTTTTTTTAGATTCGTCTAAATGTATATGAGAAAACTTGTATTATTTATAAGTTGTGAGAATTTTTCAAATTCCCGACATTACATAAAAATGAAAATAGCTAACTGTGGTCTCGTTTGTTTCGCTTTAGTGAGTAGCTTATTGAAAAAATATATATTTTTCATTTTTATTGATATAAAATTGTATATTTTTCAACATGAAAAAATATGAGTGACATAAATTTAAAGAAATGGAGGAAGTATAACATTATCTTTGTTATGAATTTATGATTTGTTTTGTAGATCATATTGCAAGCGTGGAAGTATTGATCCAATGAAGGCAAAGGGGAAGATTCTAGTATGCCTTAGAGAAGCTAACTGGAGCATACCGGCATATCAGAAGAGTAGTGTAGCATCGAAAGCCGGAGCCGTTGGTGTCATCATAGCAAACGACCAAGCCGCCGGACAAAAATTATATCCCGACGATATGCATTTTGTCGCGACGGCCCACATTACCTACAAAGATGGTCAGAATCTTTTTTCATACATCAAATCCACAAGGTATATCGACATATATTATAATTAGAAAAAATTATTAAAATCACCTTATAAAATTATTATTTCCTCGAAATAGCCACCTAATATGACCTAATTTTTTCAAAAACACCAACACCGTACCATTTCACGGAAAGGTTAATATTTYGTTAAAAATCACCTAATATTTTTTTTGTTGAAATGGTGGTGGTGTTTTTGAAAAAACGAAGGTATCTTATAATAATGTGGGTTTTTCGTAAAAATTAATTTTATTAGGTGATTTTTCACCATTTTTCCCAATAATTGATTGAAATTATCGATGTGATCTGAAATGAATAAATATTGCACATGAATAATTATGTATCATACAATCGATCATATGTGTAGGACTATGAACATTTTTGCTAATGATTTTCATGTATGTATAGGACCCCAACTGCAGCAATCAGTGRTACAATAACAGAGATCGGAGTATCGCCTGCTCCAGTTGTTGCATCGTTCTCATCTAGAGGTCCTCAAGTTGTTACCCCCGGAATCTTAAAGGTTTGTTAGTACATATTCTTTTTGTAGGTCATTACACAACACTTCATTCTTTTTTGGAAATTTTGCGAATAACCCCCACACTTTATAGCCTATTTGTGAATTACCCCCAATTTCATTTGAAATTAAAAATAACCCCCACACTTTGTCCAAGGTTAATGATATTACCCCCATTTCCCTTATCTCCGTTAATTCTTAACAGAAAGCCTCTATGGGTGGGCCCCACACTCGTTTCTATTTAATCCCCTCCAATTTGACTCTTCCTCTGACTCTCAACGGCTAATTTTTTAGCCATTCCTTTCAATTCACATCAATTGCAACATCCATATCCAAAATTCAGCACAACAAATTCATAATTGAACAACAACAAAATTTAAAAGGAAATTCTGAAAATATCATTCAACATCCATTCTCAACCAGCTCAAGAAGAGCTCAAAACATCAAATTCATTCAAATTCCTCAAAAACTTGTACTATTCAACTAAACAGAATACAGAAATTAGAATGTCATACGAATGAAGCATACGAATCAAAATTAAGATTAAAACTTATAAATTCGAAACACAAACCCTGAATTTGGTGAGTGCATTAGCTTCACGATCATTGCAAAAGATAGTGCGATGAGAAGGAGCTTGAGGCTGAACACGACAAGTCGCACCGTTCGAGGCGAAGAAGAGCGATCCATGTCGACGAATTCCTACTCATTCCCGATTTCATCGACGATTGAACCCTATCCCAAGTCGTCATCTCTCTCCTCTGCAAACCTAATTTCACTAATATTAAAAAATGACGGAAATTTGTGATTGGGAGAAGAAGACGAAGCTAATTAATCTCGCGGAAGAGTGAGAACAACATGAGATTCAATCATTTCTGAAGTTCTTCAATTGAATGCCTGAAAAACGACGATGATTGAATGAAATGTGTGAATATGAGAGAGGCAGTGAAAAGAAGATGAAGAGTGATGACTGAGTTCACAATTCACTTGGGAGGGGTAAATGGGTAAATTCAAGATCTCGGTTAAGATTTAACAGAAATAAGGGAAATGGGGTAATATCATTAACGTTGGACAAAGTATGGGGGTATTTTTTAATTTCAAATGAATTGGGGGTAATTCACAAATAGGCTATAAAGTGTGGGGGTTATTCGCAAAATTTCTTCTTTTTTTCATAATATATTTTGACACTTTTCATTAAGTAAGTTTTTAATTAGTTGCGAAACCCTTTTTTTTGTCAATAGGCAACAAATTGTGAAAAATAGGAACTTTCAAAAAAATGTGAAAATGGGAAAGTTTAGTCCACATTTGTATGCTCAATTCATGGAAGTGCTATAATCCATACAAAAGTACTACAAAATATGAAGTAGTTGGATCTTTCCAAAAAATAAAAAAAAAAAAAAATTACATACGGGTAGTAGGAACTATTGTAGTTGTAATTGTAATGGTCCTTATTTCCACCGTTCGTTAGATCATCGTAGTTATAAAAAGAAGTAACAAATCATTGCACATATTTTAAAGGAGAAATTTAAGGGTTATATGCGTAAATTAATCAAAATAATTTTAAAATTAATAAATTATAATTTCATTTTTTGTTGTATTTTTAAAACTTTTTTATTGCATGTGTTCTCATACAATGATCGTTGTACTAATTCTATATATATATTCAAAACCCTTAATTCTTAAAAAAATTGTTAGGTTTTTATCATTTATACCTTGAACTTTTGTTTTTTCATTTGTGTCCAGCTTTTTATAAAGAGTCCACTTGTACCACTCAATTTCAGTTTTATTAGCTACATCTCTCTCCTCAATTAGTTAACTCACTGTTAACGTTGTCGACCCTCAATTTCCACCGGTCATTGATAATTGATTTTAAAAAAAAGAAATTGAGGGATATATACAACCCATACAGGTAGAAGTTTTTAAAAAGCGAGGCACAAATGAGAATAACAAAAAAGTTGGATTATGAATGAGAATTTTTTTTTTTTTTTGTATAATTGGTAATCCTAGTGAGTAGTGACTCCTCCACGTAAATTTTTTTTTTTAAAAAAAAAACCATGCATAAGTGGTCTTTTACAAAAACAATACAAATTCACAATCACTAGTATCTATTATGATTATTTGCAATGAAAAATGTTAAATTTTTCAATGGAACTAAAAAGTAAAGATTATTTGCAGCCTGATGTTATAGCACCGGGGTAAGTGTGATTCTGCATTTTCAGAAGCCAAAAGTGCCACGCATTAACTGATACATATTTACCAGTTTTGGTACATCAATGGCAACTCCTCATGTTACTGGCATCGTTGCACTCCTCAAAAAATTCACATCCTGATTGGTCTCCTTCCGCCATTAATCCGCGATCATGACTACAGGTGATTTTTTTTGGTTGTTCCGATTTCTATGTGCTTATCAATAACATTGTCGATTTCAGTTAAATTTCGATGAAAAACATTTTACAATGGAGAGCACTGCAAAAAACACAAAAAAATTAGTTTTTCTTTGTTTGATTTCATCTTATGCATGAATGCAAGAATATGTATGAAAAAGAGAAATGCAAAACACAAATTACTCCATAAATACGGTTAGGAACGGGGAAGAGACAAAGAGGAGAGAATAACCCACTTACAAAATYCAAGTGAGGTTCCATCCTAAAATCATATGGCAATAGGAGAAGTAGCCCACTTAAGTTATAAACTAGAGCTTATTAACTCATTCTTTCRATGTGAGACTACAACAACTCACACTTGCTTACTTAACAATTTTTCCCTCAAGTGTGAGTTCGAACACTCCCCCTCAAGCGGAAACAACTCTTACTAACCACCAAACCCTCAGAGCACTCCCAACGAGAAGCCTGTTAGAAYTGGGGTGTCTTAAGAACCTCTGAGGAGATCGCCAACTTAAACGGGTCTTGGACCACAACCCAAACACAATGGCGTCTATTAACGGTGTAATAGGGACAGCCGAACCATGGGCTCTGATACTACTTGTTAGGAACGGGGGAGAGACAAGGAGGAAAGAATAGCCCACTTACAAACCCAAGTGAGGTTCCATCCTAATATCATATGGCAATAGGATCGGAGGAGTAGCCCACTTAGATATAAACTAGAGCTTATTAACTCATTCTTTCATTGTGGGACTACAACTCACACTTGCTTATTTAACAAATACTAATTCAATAGGGGTCGTGAAAAAAATTAAGGAACGACAAAAGGAGGGAAGCAAATGAAAAGTTATAAATTATTGTTTGATGTTTTGATGCATATATATAATGGATGGTCATGAATTATTTCACAAAATAAGACAAACTATATAATTTTGTATATCAATACACAACTTTTGTGCGCATGTGCATAAATACTAAAAAAGCAAGTTTTCATGGAAAATCATGCACAATACTATTAAATTCATGTACATCTTGGTCATTCATTTGAAAATCAAACGATCAAGATTTCTTCTCACATTTCTCATTTTAAGGGTTCTTTTCATTGAATCCTAATAGTATATAGGCAAAATTTTAATAGTGAATGTGCAAGAATTTTCCATRAATACGACTACTAATCAATTGTAATTCTTTACAATGATGAATGCAGCGAGCCCCCGAGACAATAGAGGGATGCCAATCGGCCTTGAAGACGACATGGTGCACGAGGCCACTCCATTCGCTATCGGCGCAGGCCTCATACAACCGGACATAGCCATGGACCCCGGGCTAGTTTACGACATGAACCAATTCGACTACCTAAACTTCTTGTGTGCCGAACATTATAACAGTACTATCATAGAAAAGTTTACTCGTCAACATAATTATCAGTGTCCAAAATCCTCCAGCTTATTAGATTTCAATTATCCCTCCATCACTGTACACGGCTTCTCCGGCACAGCAACCGTTACTCGAAGATTGAAGAACGTAGGACAACCGGGCACATACACGGCAAAGGTTGAACCACCTCATGGAATCTCAATCGTTGTCGAACCCAAGACTTTAATTTTCTCAAAATTAAATCAAGAGATCGCCTTCAAACTTGTTTTCTCAGTATCCGATGTCAATCATCCTCCTTCAAGCGATTATATTTTCGGAAAATTGGAATGGTCAGATGGCAAACATGTTGTTAGAAGTCCTATAGTAGTCAAGTCCAAGGCCAACCCCGAAAACAAGCTCCCGCAATTGTAGTCAAGACATGAGATCGAATAAAAATAACACATCCCGTAAGACTTTGCAACCATTACGGGTTTTTTGTTCGTACGTATATTATTTTTCTTTTTGTAAATGAGTCACAAAAGAGGATAGATATTTATAATGAAGGAGTGAAATATAAGGATTCGAATTTCTAACCACAAGCTAGGAATAAAGGTGAAGTTGGAGCCAGTGTTTCAAACTCGTTTCTCTTTAATTTGTTAGTAGATTATTTGCGGTCTTTGGACTTTTTAGTGCGTGTCAATGCACAATTTTAACCATCAGTATATAGTTAGTTTATTTTGGATTTGTAATTTTTTTTTTATAAATGTAATAGTTTGAAAGAAATGTATAGACTGAGAATTTTTTTAAAAAAAATCATTTATCATTGTGCTTTTCACTGTCTATAAATCACTAGATTTGATCAAATCAAGTTTAGTTAATAGTTTAGTTTATTTTTATACATAAATGGTCATATTTTTTTGGCTTTTGCACATTCACAGGAAAATTCGTGCACGTTTATGTATAAAAATATTTACATTTACTTACCCTCATTCCAAATTCAATGATCAAAATTTCTTCTCACACTTCTCATTTTAAGGGGCTTCTCATTTGATCCTATATATATATATATATATTATATATATATATATATGACCATTTATGTAATACCAGTATTTTTTGCACGCAATGCGTGCTGGATGTTAGAATGCAATAATTGATCTAAATGTTCTTTTATCATTTAGAAATAAAATTCATACACTATGATGAAGAGCAAGAATGATAAAAAATTGTCATCAATAACAACCATCATACTAATAAGATGATCGAGAAAAAAAAATGATAATAGGAAATACAACAAAATATTAACTTATTAAGAATAGTCTTTTTTTTTGAACCGATTAAAAAAAATGAAATTTGTATGACTACTACAAATTGGAAACTTATTATCATCGCAACAAAAATTCTGATGAAAAACATAACTTACTGAGGTGAAAATATCAATAAGCTAACAAAAAAACCTTAAACATATTGAATTAACAAGAAATTAATTGTAAGAAATGTCCATAGAATATATAATTAGTAAAATCAATCTTCAAAACATTACGAAATGTGAAGGACAGTTTTTATGCAGTACTTATTATATAAGTAGCTTTATATATAGTTGAAATTGGCTAGCTAGTAGCTACAACATATCTTATTTTAGGAGATTAATAATTCAATAATATTGATATAATTTTTCATGTTTTAATGGTTTATATCAATTTATACCTTTTAGTTAAAATACTCTAATGTTCTTAATTTGAAAATAAATTGAATTAAGGAAGGTTAACAAAATCATCAATTGATATTATTAATTTATGACATCCATCAAAATAATTTTTATTCAGATATGGCCTTTAATCTATATACTCATTTGTTTCTAAATAAATGCTCACTTTGAATTTTTCCACTATTCACAGGAAGCTCTTTGACCTTTACAAGCATTAGAGTATTTTTTGCACAGCGATGCGTGCATGATTGTGTCAAAGAAGTGTTATAATTTTTTTTTATCTGAATAATTCTTTTGTTTTTAGTCGTCAATTCATGTGCATGATTCATAGATGAGTCAAGAAAGAATTAATGTTAAAAACTTGTCTTAAATATGAATATACAATATGATAATGTTAGAAATATACTTAGTAGAGACAATTTTAATAAGTAGTTGAGGTTGTAGCGATACACGCTATGACACTTAAATTGTTTCCAAGTTGTATCTCATACTAGTATGCAATATCGATGATATATATGATTATGTAACCACTTTTAATATGAATTTTTAGTTTACCTTTTCTTCTTATATGTGTCGATTTTATAATCAGAATTAATCTCCTTACTCTGCTTAATTGAGATATCTTTTAATCAGTGTAAACTTAGTCTTATATATCATGTTATCTCATTGTAATGTATTAATATGATAAGAAAGAAAATCACTCTTAACTGAGGTATTGTTTAATTAACTATTTGACCAGTTTTCAAAATGAAATACCACATATTGGTTCAACATTTATGTGCACAAACTTGACAATTGAACGGAGTAAAAGAGAGAATTATAATATTTTTTTAAAACATTGTAAATTTAATTCATTTAAGGGTAATTGGGGTCATTTCATAGGGGGGACGCCAGATTCTCCCCTTGATCTTATTGAATAGAGAGAACAGAAGAAAAAACAATATAGTTCAAGAGTGATGTCGTTACTTGAAATTACGTCTCGTTAATATAACTATTTTATCAATCAATTTATGTATCCAAATTTAGTTATTATTATTTATATTATAGATTATATAATAGGTCAAAATAACGTCTTGATGGTATTATGTTTAGAAAAGAAACAAGTATTAGATTTTTGTAAAGTTTCAATATTATTAAGGACCATCTATCTAAATTAATTAAATTTAAATGAGGCTTTTCCCTTTTAGATTTTGTTATTCATATAGTTAGTATTATATTAACTAGATTAAAAATGTCAAAACTATATACTATTAAAGAAGGAATGAATCTTAGTATTGAATATGTAAGTTAATTCTTGATAATTATAGTGGTAAAGAATGAAGTCATTGTCAACAGAGGGACACCATAAAGCACTCGCCTTTGCGGCATTACATAATATTATACTAGTCATTTTTTGGCACGCTAATGCGTGGCTATGTCACCAACGTTTTGTACATCAAGAATTAGTATTTTGTTCGTGTTACAACATTAGCACTAAATTTAACTTTAACTACAATCTCTAATCAAGTTCCGTGGTTTGTAGATTTTTTGTAAAACAAATTTCAAATATAATAATTAAAAGATTGAAATGTATTGAACGCGAGGAAAACTCTGTGCTATAATTATAAGGGAAAAAAACTGCATATAGTTTTGATAAAAGTAGAAAGTGTATTGAATAACATATAGAGAGTGACGAATCACCTAAATGTATCAAACACTATAGTTAGGGTTAAATATTAAGTATTAGTAAAATTCAATGTTAAGATTTTCGTTTTCCAACTCTATGAAGTAATTGAAGTTACTTTGTCCAACAGAAGTTTACTCATTTCTCTTATGGCACAATTCATTTTCTGTATGTCCTAGATATAAAGTAATGGAATTTCACATTCATTGAAACCTTTAATTGAAATATGTCAAATTTTATTTCATCTTCAAATATATTGTTTTAAGGGAATTTCCATCTTCAAAAATATAGGGGCAAGGAATTAGAAAATTGCATTTAATTGCCAATGGACTTGTAATTTAATTTTTTTTTTTATTTTTTATAGAAGTGGAGCATTTAATTTTCATTAAAGGGTACAATGTAATTTTAAAGGGGGGACAACATCTCCTCCCCCTTCACTTATAATATAATATTATATATGATATATATATATATATATATATAGTATATATATATATATATATATTAATATTCGGAAATTGGTTGGGTTTGGGCTTGTATTTGGAAGAGGTAAGTGCCCCTGTTTTTTTTTTTTATAATCAAGTTTTCAAAAATGAAATTCAATTTGAAGGAGCATGAAACTCATTTCCATATTATCGTCTTAATTACAACAAACTTTTAAATACTGATGAATCCTAGAATGGCAAGATTCGTTTGCTCCGGGGGAAACTTTGTGTATTTTAAGGTAAGGACATGGTGCGGACCAATACCCATGTCCTCAGACATTAAACTGGAATGAAGTAACTGTTCCAATGAAATGGCACTCCAAACACAACCAAGTCCAGAAAGCTTCTAACTGAGGAAGAAAGTTGAGCAAATAATTGAAGAACCCAGATGGAAGGATTTCGATTCTCGATTTAATGTCCGAATCAGAGAATATATCCCCATTCTTCAGATTGTAATTTCAAAAAACATTGTAATTTCCAAACGCGCCAAGATCCTCTCTGCTCTTCTCAACTTTTCAAAGACCAAATAACCTTTCAAAAATGTCGAAGAAATCCATCTCAAACACACTTTTCCATCTTCAAAGTTATAAAATCTTTGAAACAATCCCCATTCCCAGAAATAGTTGATGCGAATACCTCACGCAACCCAGGTCCCAGACTAATGAGACCGCCTCGCTCTATTTTCCAGTAATTAATGCCTTAAAAATAATTTTCAAATTATAAAGCAATGCTTCAGAAGATTTTCTTCAGAAAAAAATACCAACCAAAGAAAGTGGTTCTTTCAAATTTAGATAAAGAATCCGAGATTTAATAAAGAGAGACAATGGTATCCGTTTATGAATAAATTATTCCCACTAATGTTAACTTCCTTTCATGGTTCCCAATCTTTTTAAGTAATGAAAGTATCGGCTTACCATTTTCAGAAAATAATTAGATGTAGTTACAAATTTAAAGCCCCGCTCCCAAGAAATGGAACTTTTGAAAGATGGAAAGATCAACTCTCATCTGTTCCATTA